>JANZLB010000023.1:72301885-72314384 GCA_026167865.1 Notarius quadriscutis | reverse complement strand
AGCAAGTCCAGTTGCTCTCTTCTACCACCCACAGTTTACTATGACCTGGATGACTGAGAATCTTCACAGACATGTTTGAGATTACAGGTTTTTCCCATTCTGACGTGTGAACATTAACTGAAGCTCTTGATTTGTATCTGTATGATTTGATGCAGTGTGTTACCGCTGTTACTTTGCTGCTCTGGACCGTCTTGAGCTCATAAGAAGCGTGTGTGTGTGTTACAGAAGCCTAAAGGGAAGACTGTGTCCTGTGAGAGAACAGGATGAAGTGAAGCTACAGCGGGAGGCAGGAACATCAAGCGTCCATCACTGGGTCTCTGGAGGATTGACACTAGAAACATTTCCAGTCTGAGATCAGATGCCCCACAGCGCCGTGAGACCAAATCCGACAGCGAAAAGATGGACGCTGAATAAAAACACACAGGCTTCAGAGGACACTGATTATAACCTGGAGGAGATTAAACACTAACTCTGACAGCGAGGCAGAGACACCTGGGAGATGAGCGAGCTGGTCGGGTACGGATTGTCGGCCATGTTTGATCAGCACTAATCCTCAGATTCCCTTAATCAGCTACAGGACATGGAGCTTAGCACGCTGGGCTTGTGTGTGTGTGTGTGTGTGTTTTAGTATAACTGAAGTGCTGTTTCACTGTCAAACTTTATCTTTCACATACATGAAGAATCGAAACACCATTTCAGAATTGTTCAGAAACCTGAATAGAGATGTTTATAAACACTTAATAATGCATTTCAGTAAAGTGTGTAACAGTGGTGTATCGTCAGAGCGACAGGTAGCGCCTCTTAGCGCTTAGTCACACGTGAATGTTTGGTAAAACTATAGTCCAGAGCAGTGTTCAGAAGGTTTCAGACGTCAAAAGGCAGTTTCTGCTCCCTGACTTTCACTTCCAGAGACATTTATGTGGCGGACTGGAACGAGCAAGACGAGTCCAAATATACACAACTCTATTGACATAACAGCATCATAACACTGATATAATATTTTTATGAATATGTACAAGTAGAAACATGAAACTCAGGTTACTGAAAGGCAACAGCTCTGTAACAACCGGGTCGTAAGGGTTCATAAAATAAGCCGCTTTGATTAAGAGTTAGAGAAAATCTACACAACTCTGTCTTGACAGCATCATATCATATGGTCATGGGTTTTCATAAAAATTTTATAAGCAGAAATATGAAACTAAGAGCGATAAATATATAAATACAGCTTTACATATGACCATGCCATGACAAAGCTATGTTTATTATCTCTCACCCTTAGGTTCATATTTCTGCTTATAACATCTTTATGAACATCTATGACATGTCACGACAGCACTATGCATACTTTCTGACCCTTAACCACACTGAACTATATAATTTCTGCTTATAGCATCTTTATGAATGCATATAACCATGACATTCATAAAGATGTTGTGACATGTCATAGGTGTTCATAAAGATGTTATAAGCAGAAATATGAAACTACAGGTGAGAGACAATAAATATAGCTTTACATATGACCATGACATAACAAAGCTATGTTTATTATCTCTCGCCCTTAGGTTCATATTTCTGCTTATAACATCTTTATGAACATCTATGACATGTCACAACAGCACTATACATACTTTCTGACCCTTAACTACATTTGATTTCATATTTCTGCTTAACATCTTTATGAATACATATGACCATGACATGACAAAGCTATGCTTATTATCTATCGCCCTTAGTTTCATATTTCTGCTTATAGCATCTTTATGAACACTTGTCACAACAGTGCTATGCATACTTTGACCCTTAACCACACTGAATTTCATATTTCTGCTTGTAACATCTGAATAAATACATATGATCATGTCCTGACAAAGCTGTTTATCTGTCACCCTAACTTTCATATTTCTGCTTATCTTTATCTTTAAAGATAAATATATAGCTTATAACATCTTTATGAACATCCATGACGTCACGACAGCGCTATGCATATTTTCTGACCCTTAACCACACTGAATTTAATTTCTGCTTACAGCATCTTTTATGAATACATATGACCATGACATGACATTCATAAAGATGTTGTGACATGTCATAGGTGTTCATAAAGATGTTATAAGCAGAAATATGAAACTAAGGGTGAGAGCTTTGTCATGACATGGTCATACGTGTATATATAAAGATGCTATGAGCAGAAATATGAAATTCAGTGTAGGTAAGGGTCAGAAAATGTGTATAGCGCCGTCGTGACATGTCCTATGTTCATAAAGATATTATAAACAGAAGTATGAAACTAATGGCAAGAGATAAATATAGCTTTGTCATGACACATGTATTCATTAAGATGCTTTTAGCAGAAATATGAAACTCAATGTAGTTAAGGGTCAGAAAGTATGCATAGTGCTGTTGTGACAGTGTTCATAAAGATATTATAAACAGAAATCTGAAACTAAAGGCTAGAGATAATAAACATAGCTTTACATATGACCACAACATGACAAAGCTCTCGTCCTTCGTTTCATATTTCTGCTTATAACACCTTTATGAATACATACGACCATGCCACGACATTCATAAAGATGTTATGAGCAGAAATGACATTCACTGTGGTTAAGGGTCAGAAAATATGCATAGCACTGTCGTGACACAAGTGTTCATAAAGATGTTATAAGCAGAAATCAAACTAAGGGTGAAAGCTTTGTCATGGCATGGTCATATGTATTCATAAAGATGTTATTAGCAGAAATATGAACTTGAACAGAGTTAAGGGTCAGAAAATATGCATAGTGCCCTCATGACACGTCATAGATGTTCATGTTATAAGCAGAAATATGAAACTAAGGGTGAGAGCTTTGTCAAGATATGGTCATAAGTGTTCATAAAGATATTATAAGCAGAAATATGAAATTGAATGTAGTTAAGGGTCAGAAAGTATGCATAGTGTTGTCATAACAGATGTTCATAAAGATATTATAAGCAGAAATATGAAACTAAGGGTGAGAACTTTATAATGGCATGATCATATGTATTCATAAAGACGTTATAAGCAGAAATATGAAATTCAACGGAGTTAAGGGTCAGAAAACATGCATAGTGCCCTCATGACACGTCATAGATGTTCATAAAGATGTTATAAACAGAAATATGAAACTAAGGGCGAGAGCTTTGCCAAGACATAGTCATAAGTGTTCATAATGATGTTATAAGCAGAAATATGAAATTCAGTGTGGTTCAGGGTCAGAAAATATGACATCACAACAGCGCTATGCATGAAAGTGTTCATAAAATCTTAAGTACTAAAAAAATGAAAAGTTTACTTAAGGTTACAGAGGGAAATAAATAAATGTATCTCTTTTATGACCGTATCATGACATGACCGTAGGTGTTCATAAAACGCTTATAAGCGGAAAACAGATGCGTCATGAAACAGTCTGACATTACAAGTAGAAAAATTAATTGTAAGGGATTGGGAAAATACACAGCTGCATTATAAAAGTATCACGACTTGATCATAGGTGTTCATAGAGCGAACAAACCCAAGTTATTACAGATTAGGGATCATTCCCTCATGCCGTAACATAACCTCATGTCACCTGACACAGGCGTGAAGTCAACCTGATATAGAAATTGATGCAATGCCTTTAAGAACGAGTCTGCAGGTTTGTCAGGTGTCATAGAGCCTTATTAGAGCCTTATGAACACTGCTCTGAAGTACCAGGTTATTGAATGTTTATTAAATGAATGAATTAACGTGATGACAGTATTACACCGTAAAAACATGACATTATCATCATCTCCGAAAGAACTAACCTGAACTACGTAGAGTCTTAGAACTCACTGTGAACAAAAACATATTTATGAAGACTTTTGTAAATAAATAAAGGTGGGGTTTTTTTGTAGTAAACATTGTCTTTTTATTCAGTACCAAAGCATTTCCCTCAGATTTGATATATTGCTACAGTAAATAAACCAGTTCAGTTCTGTTGAATACATTGATATATGGTTTGAAATGTACACTTGTTTTTTAACGCATACACACTTTGTCAGGCTCGAGTGCATTTTCACATGTAATAAGGAGTAATAAGCGTCGACGTGGTCGTCTGGTCTTGGGATATAGATAGATACATCATACACATTCAACATGGCATCCCTTGTTACAGAGTATATTTGGACAGAGACGGACACGGACACATGCAGGACGGCGGGGTACGAGCCGACAGCTACGGGAGAGCGGAAGGATAAACCTAGACGTATGTACAAATCTGCTGGATTACTCCGGACACATCGGAAAAACACCTGCACCAAGTCCAGGAAGTCTTCAAGTCCTTTTCAGTCACAGCCGGATCCAGATCCATCCAAAAATCCAAGTGCACCAAACCGTGACGACGTTTCCACCCCGAAAGAAAGTGTCCAATGTGAAATGTTTCACAGGATGAAGATGTCTTCACAGTTTTCTCTCAGGTCTGTGATCGTCCAGCGATAAGATCAGGTCACAACACGGGAGGCTTTTGTTTTTGTGGTGTTGTTTTTTTTTCTCCCCAGAAAAATACATAAAGAAACGAAGATGGTTTTCAGAAAGAAGCCAAGCATGAAAGTGATTTCAGAAGATGTTTGAACAAAAAGTACAACACAAAACTCAAAGAAGCAGGTTTGATGGGATGGTTCTAGATTTGAATCTATGAAAGGAGATGGGAGGATGTAGTGGTGTTCCTTCTCTTTTAAATGGATGGATTAATCATCAGTTTGGGTTCTTCATTGACTTAAAGCAACATTAAGAGAGAGTGTGTTTGGGCGCGTCACGATTATCACATCATGATCGCTGCTCAAAATGAGGTCTGGTCACATGACATTACATTAATATAGTTTCGCAGACACTCTTAGCCAGACCAATGTACAACATACTCAGAGCATCCAGGTGGGGGGTGGGGGTCTGCTCAAGGGCACTTAAGCCATTTCTGCTGGTCTAGGGAATCAAACAGACAACCTTCTGGTCCTAAAGCTGCTTCTCTAACGATTAGGCCATGGATTCTCCCAATCATTTATAGAATTTAATGACTCTTGGACAAAAACGTCCCCAAAACTGTATCACCTGACAGCGGCTGACCACAGCGTGCTGACGGCTAACACGTGCTTCCTCTGAGACACGTGACGCCACATGACCACATCATTTTTCCCCCCTCCAAACTACTGATCATTCTCTGATGCAGGTCAATCTCAGGAACGTGCTATCAACCCTCTTCTGCATACATGAGGACTCAAGATTGGTGATAAACACAAATATGTAACTTACAGCTCCATAAAATATATATACACCTCTGTCAGGACCGCATCATAACACGGTCACAGCTGAGACTTAAGAGCTGTACATACTGTTAACGTAACTCGGAACACATACGTGGACCAACGGAGGAGTGCGAAAGCTAACACACTTCCTCAGACATGTGAAAGCAGCTACTCATGCGCTTGTAACCCATCCAGAGCCAAGTGCTGTCTGCCCTCTAACACGTACACGAGCTCAGCGATGCCCATGATTGGCTCGTGTCTCTCTGATTGGGTTAGTTCCTGTCAGTCTTGTTCCTCGGATATGATCGGCTGTGGTGTTTTTTTTTTTTTTTCTCAAGATCTCATTTTGTGGAACACAATATGATTAAATTAAATCGTAACATACACAGGATTCAAGTCCTGTCAGAAATATTGTAATTTCAAGAAGACGACTTCGAGTCGAGGGCGTGCCCTATCCTGTCAATAACAAAGTCATAGCGCCCAACCAAAACAAATATGTCTGCAACAGCCGGAAAGATTTACGTGATGATTTTCAGTTCTTTTCAGTGAAACAAAAATGTCTTGTTGGAGATGATGACAAAACCTATAAATAAATAAAGCTTTTTTTCTCTTTTTGTTCTCCCTGTGCTGCCTGTTCCCCCCCGAACACATTCACACACCCAAATACACCTGGGGCAAATTTAGTACAAACGGAGGAAACTGGAGGACACCGAGGAAACCCACAATGCACCATTATCCATGTGTGCATGTTTATTTATTTAAAAAAAAAATTGTATTCCTTTTGAATTGTTCCCTTCAGGATACAAAGACTTTTGCACTTGACCTTTGGATTGAAACCCAGGTTACACACCGACCTGTTCGAATACTCTCATCCGTGATTGTGAAACATTTATCGAGTTTCATCAATAATTTAACAGGTGTAGATTGTTCTAATTATGGATTTTTTAAAGTACCTTAACTTTTCCATTAAATATCGTTTACATTTTATCTTTACTGTTTTCTGTTTTGCTTCAAGTAACTTATATATTTCTAAGTATTTCAGATTTTTATTTATTAAGCTTTTAATGTTTCATTTAATCATCATTCCTATGTTCATTTTTCACTTGGGCTTGTAATTTAGCTTGTCGAAATTAGCTAGCTAGGTTTTTCTTTTGCTGCTAATGTGTCTTACCATTCAATCCAAAATAAACATAAATTAAAGGAAAAATAAAACATCTGATTTTAAAATTCTGCAAGAAATTAACTAGGTTTTGGAATTTCACTTGATAAATTAGCTAGCTAGTTACGTTTTTGTAAAGTAGCTCATTAAATTAGCAAATGAATTGAATTTTGTAATTTAGATTTTCGTTAAAAAAAGCTCATTTTCTATTTATAATTACAATTTCTACTTATACACGTCATTTGATTTACTGTATTTTTCATCTTTATTCTTTTACGTAAATAGTTGAGGTTTTGCGTGAAAAAGTGCTCGATAAAGATTATTATGAACTAAATATTTTTGCAATGGTATCGTTTTTAAACTTTATATTTTATTACTTGGTTCACATTTTACTTTTATATTTTACAGCATTGAAGGTAAAAAGAAGAACATTTGCGTACACATCCAATGCCACTGAACGTCTGCGATAACGCTCCTATTCAGGTTTTGAGCTGAAACCCAGATCGTGACGGGCCTCGTGCAACTGCTCAGAGTTTTTATTCGGAGGTAGATGAAGTGGACTGATTGTGACACGAGTTGCGATCAAACAACTTTCT
Source organism: Notarius quadriscutis (assembly GCA_026167865.1). Lineage (NCBI taxonomy): Eukaryota > Metazoa > Chordata > Actinopteri > Siluriformes > Ariidae > Notarius > Notarius quadriscutis. The sequence continues at coordinate 72,307,352 of JANZLB010000023.1, read as the reverse complement.
GAATTTATGATGAGGATTCAGACAGTGGTCTGTTGTCCAATCCACCCTGCAGACACTCTGGAGATAAAGGACTGCATTCACAGACTCCGTGATTCAGATACGGCTCAGATTTCTGACGCAGATGTTAGTGGAGGGAGCTTTTTTTTTTTTTTTTAAAGCAGCTGTGATAAACTCCTGTGGTTAAGGTCACACGGCACTCACTGCTCATGTGGAGAAAAACACTCAGAAAATAAAGCATGGACACAGGAGTGCATAGTGAAAGCGTGAGTCATCATGGCATTGGGGATGAGGGGCGGAGTCACAGCTGTGCTCATCACTCACAGCTGGGTGAGAACAGCATGTGGAAATGCCATGTGTTTATGTTAATGATGTGGGAGGAACACGAACACTGAAGCAGATGTGCTGGATGGAGTGATGAGGGATATATGTATTGATAAAATCTCAAAGTTGTTCCTTACTTCTTGTTTTGAATATTTTTTTTCTTCCTCTGATATAATCAACCATCATGGAAAGTATTGAGTCATTGTACTTTGTTACTCGACTTGTACTTCACTTACGTCTTAACATTTAACACTTGTACGTAACATACTTTTACAAGAAAAATAAAACACTCCTTGCTCCTTACAGCTTCCTTTTTACCTTCAAGATCCTCATTACAAATCTCAAACCACATGAAATTTTTTATTTTTATCCTACTCAGAAGTTACTACGTCAAGTTACAGGAGAAGACGTCTCACTGGCCTCACACACAAAAAGTCCATAAAATTTGCCACCGAAGCTAAACAAGTAGATTAACTTTAATTTTGGTAAATTAGCTAGATAAGTTTTGTAATTTCAATAATTAAAGTAGATAAATTTTATTAATTAGCTGGCTAGTTATTTGTTTTCATTGCTAATCTGACTCAGCATTCATTCCAAAAGGGTTATGAAACATAAATGTAATGAAAAACAAAACACAGTCTTTACAATTCACCATCAAAACTGGAGAAAGTATGTCGAGTTACATTAACTCCAACTCTGGTAAATTAGCTCACTAAGTTTTCTAATGTAGCTGGTTAAACGAGCTAGAAAAATAAGTTTTTAAAATTCGCACATGAAATTAGTTAGCTATTCATGTTTTGTACTTTAGCTAGTCAAGTTTTGTAAATTAGATTGCTCACTTAAGGTAGCTACATTTAGTGTGTTAAATTGGCTAGATAAGTTTTGTAAATTACCACATTAGCTAGCTAGTTTAGTTTTCATTGTAAATGTGACTCAGCACTCATTCGAAGAGGACTGTTGATTTATTAACCATCAATGAAAAGAAAAACGAAATATTGGTATTTAAAAAGTTGCCACCAAACTAAGGGTAGTATCTCACTGGGCTGCGACAGCTCGCGACTAGTTGGAGACACAACAATTGCGATAAAATATGCGAATTAGTGACAGTTTTCACTTGGAAATCACACTGAATTGGTTTTCGCATATTTTACCGCAATTGTTGTGTCTCCAACTAGTTGCAAGCTGTCACAGCCTGGCTTTCCCTTGGCAAGCAGGGAAGTCAAGGAAGCCTCACGGAAATTGACTTAAGAAGGGTTCGCAACGGCTTTGTGACACCAGCGACACATTTGCGGCTATTTTGAGAGAAAATTTGTCGCACGAATTTTTTGAACATGATCAAAATTTCAGCGACGAAGGAGCAACACTTTGCGACTCATGCGAGGAAATTGAGAAGTGCCGTGAATGTTTCAAGACGCTTTTGAAACTCTCTCGCGAATGATGTTCGGAATTTGTCGCAAGCTGTCGCAGCCCAGTGAGATACTAGCTTAAAGACGTGAACTGAGTTTTGTAAGTTCAGGTTTGTAATGTAGCTGGTTAAAATGTGCTAGCTAGTTGAGTTTTATGAAATAGATTGCTAACTTAGGTAGCTAGTTATGGTTTTCAATTTAGTTTGTTTAATTTGGCTAGATGTGTCATCATTTAGCTCATTAAATTAGCTCGCTTCTCATGTTTTGTACTTTAGCTAGTTAAGTTTTGTAAATTAGATTAAGTTAGGTAGCTAAACTTAGTTTGTTAAATTGGCTAAACAAGTTTTGTAAATTAGCACATTAGATTAGCTAGCTAGTTAAGTTGAATTTTCGTTGCAAATGTGACTCAGCATTCATTCCAAGAGGATTGTTGATTTATTAACCATTAATGAAAAGAAAAACAAAACATTGGTCTTTAAAAAGTTCCACCAAAATAAAGATGTTAAGTTAACAGAGCTCTGTGAGTTTGGTTTGTAATCTAGCTGGTTAAATGAGCTGGATAATTAAGTTTTGTAAATTAGATTGCTAACTTGTGTAGCTAGTTAAGGTTTTAAATTTCGTTCGTTAAATTGACCAGACGAGTTTTGTAAAATGAACACATTAAATTAGCTAGCTACTAATGTTTTGTACTTTAGTGAGTTAAATTAGATAACTAGTTAAAGTTGTGTAAATTAGATTGTTAATTTGGCTAGCTAGTTATGGTTTTAAATGTAGTTTGTTAAATTGGCTCGATGAGTTTTGTAAATTAGCACATTAAATTAGCTCGCTTCTCATGTTTTATAATCTAGCTAGTTAAATTAGCTAGCTAGTTTTGTAAATTAGATCGTTCACTTAAGGCGGCTAGTTCAAGTTTTACATTTAGTTGAATTGGCTAAATAAGTTTGGTTAATTAGCTCATTAGATTAGCTAGCTAGGTAAAAGTTTTTTCATTGTAAATATGACTTAACATTAATTCCAAGAGGATTGTTGATTTATTAACCATCAATGAAATGAAAAATTGGTATTTAAAAAGTTGTCACCAAACTCAAGATGTGAACTGAGCTTTATAAAGTTCGGTTTTGTAATCCAGTTGGTTAAATGAGCTGACCTGAGTTTCCCAAAAGCATCGCGGCACAAAGATCATCTTTAAATGGTAGCGCGAACAACACAGTGAATGCTCTTTCTCTCCTAGTTAAGACGCTTTTAGCGTTAAGAGGCTTTTGGGAAACCCACCATTGGCTAGTTGTGTAAATTAGATTGCTAACTTGGGTAGCTAGTTAAGGTTTTAAATGTAGTTTGTCATTTAGTTAATTAAATTAGCTAGCTTCTCATGTTTTATACTTTAGTTAAATTAGCTAGCTAGTTAAGGTTTTGTAAATTCAATTGTTAAATTAAGGTAACTAGTTATGGTTTTAAATTTAGTTTGTTAAATTGGCTAGATAAGTTGTCAATTAGCTCATTAGATTAGCTAGCTAGTTTTGTTTTTGTCGCAAATGTGACTCAACATTCATTCCAAGAGGACTGTTGATTTATTTATTAACCATTAATGAAATGAATAATTAAATATCGGTCTTTAAAAGTTGACACCAAACTAAAGGTGTGAAGTTAACTGGGTTTTTAAATTTGGTTTTGTAATCTAGCTGGTTAAATGCTAGTCAAGTTTTGTAAATTAGAACTAGCTACTTTAAAATTAGCGATAAGGTTTTAAATTTAGTTGGTTATATTGAGGAGATAAATTTTGTAAATTAGCTCGCTACTCATGTTGTAATATAGCTAGTTAAATTAGCTAGTTCGATTTTGTAAATTCAATTGTTAACTTAAAGTAACTAGTTATGGTTTTAAATTTACTTGTCGAATTAGCTAGATAAGTTTTGTCAATTTGCTCATTAGATGAGGTAGCGAGTTAAGTTTTGTTTTTGCTGCAAATGTGACTTAACATTCATTCCAAGAGGATTATTATTATTGTTTATTAGCCATCAATTAAATATTGGTCTTCAAAAAGTTGCCACCAAACTCTAGGCGTGATGTTAACTTTGCGTTTTGGAAGTTGGGTTTGTAATCTTGCAGGTTAAATGAGCTCGCTAGTTGAGTTTTGTATGAGGGTGACTCAAATGAAATCCTTTGGTAAATCAAATTTTTGTATTTTGCATTTAAAAAAAAAAAAAAATTGTGTGTTTATTCCAAACCAGTCACAAAAGTGGACCTGGTTTAAGTTTAAGAGACGACTGTGAACAATGTAGTTTACTACAGTAGTTGTTTTACTTTTGCAAGGACAAATTAAATAATTTAGCAAGTTAAGTATGGTTTTTGTTGACACTGCAGTCATTCCATAACTGTTCTTAAATTTTCGCTCAAGAGTCAGGCGAACTCCAGGTAAGTGTGTGTGTGTGTGAGTGAGAGAGAGAGTGAGAGAGAGTTATGAAGTTAATTTTTATTCAATACTTGAGTGTTTAAACTTCAATGCTTTTTGATTTTCACTCAAAAACCAGTCGAGTGCTGCCTCCATATTTCTACTTTTAATGAAGATGTAGACTTCCTGACACCTGATATTGGTCATAATGCTTCAGGAGATCAGACAACATGCTCTGGGAATGCAGCCAGTTTCAGACACAGAAGAACGTCTCTGGGAGCAGCTCATAAAATTCACCAGCGTGAGTTTTACATATTTACAAACATTTGAATAATGAACAATGAAGCATGGAATGGATGAGAGGGTTACACAATGAACCCAAAGGTTGACGCTTCTCTGTAATTCTTCCAAGGAAAATGTGCACGTGTGCGTGCATGTGCGCGCATTAGAACAAGAGGCTGGCTTGTGCGGCAGACAGGTTTCACATCTATACTTAGGTTTCACGTTTTTAGCTGTTTAGTGTGGGCGGTGGCTGATGAAACAAACAAACAAAACAAAAAATATTCCCCACCTCCAGCCAATCACCACCCACATTTCCTCCAGCATGCCCAAAATCTCACCAAGTAAGTTTCTCACCATGCTCTGAAAAAACAAATGTCTATTTTCTTGAAAATCACAGTATCGCTAATGTTCTGCATCTTCTGCAGTTCAGTAAACACACGAGATCTTCTCGCTCAGACTCTTCACCTCTCCCTTTCCCCTGCCTGAGGTCTTTAAAGCAGCGCAGGAGAACCAGGTGGAGCAAGGTGTCCAAGGCATGGAGAGAGAGGAAAGACAGAGAGAGAGAGAGAGAGAGAGAGAGAGAGAGAGAGAGAGAGGGAGAGAGAGAGAGAGAGAGAGAAAGAAAGAATGTGCAGGGGGAGGAGTTAGCGACTGATCTCAGGCATGATCTTCCATGGGGAAAACCAGACGCGTGCCCCGGGTCAGGAGGTCCTGCTCCCGTGAGTCCACTAGCTCTCTCTCCAGCGCCTCTTCAGACGTGCTGCCATTGTGCTTGCCGCTCTTTGGCCCTGATGCAGATGACGATGATGAGGCGCCGTTAACCGTGATGGCTGTGTCGCCGTATGTCAGCGTCAGGTCCCCGTCTGTCAGGATGAGGTCCGAGTCAGTATCCCGAAGCTGCTCGCTATTCTGTGGAGCACAGGGACAAGTGGGAGATGAGGCAGGGGAGAGGGGAGGGGCAGGGAGCTCAGGTGCGCGCGCGCGCGCACACACACACACACACACACACACACACACACACACACACACGCGCGCTTAAAACAAAAGGATCATGAAGGACACTGTGGAA
>JANZLB010000023.1:72155473-72168651 GCA_026167865.1 Notarius quadriscutis | reverse complement strand
TTGTAAAAACAGTCTGCATGCCTAGGTGCTTGATTTTATACACCTGTGGCCATGGAAGTGATTGGAACACCTGATTCTGATAATTTGGATGGGTGAGCAAATACTTTTGGCAATATAGTATATGTGTGTAATTGGCTCGATATGGAATATTTTATACTTGTAAGCCCTTTTTCACTATTTAAAATGTCTGTTTATCATATTTGTGTAATTATTTGTATGTTATTTATCTATTTCTAACCTTGATCTTGCGTGAATAAAGCCCTCGATAGTGGCCTGGTGTTAAAACCGTAATCACTCCTTACGTTATAACACATGGTCGGCTCGTTACACTTGTCAAGCGCATTAAGAAAGCATGGTAAGCGAGTTATGCTAGTCAAACACATTAATAACACTTGGTCAGCTGGTTACACGAGTTATGCTAGTTAATTACATTTAACAATGTATGGCCATCTAGTTATGCTAGTTACATTAGTTATGCACATTAATAATGCATAGTAAGCTAGTTACATTCATTAAGCGCATTAACAAGGCATGGTCAGCTAGTTACACTAGTTAAGTGCATTGATAACGAATGGTCAGCTGATTACAATAGTTATACTATTTAAGCACATTTAACAATGTATGGTCAACTAGTTAAGCGCATTAATAATGAATGGTCAGCTGGTTATGCTAGTTATACTAGTTAAGCACATTTAATAATGCATAGTAAGCTAGTTACACAAGTGCATTAACAAGGCACGGTCAGCTCGTTAAGTGCATTAGCGATACATCGTCAGCTAGTTACAGTAAGTACATTAATGCATAGTAAGATAGTTACACTCATTAAACGCATTAACAAGGCATGGTCAGCTAGTTAAGCACCCTTAATAATACATGGTCAGCTAGTTATGCTAGTTACACTAGTTAATCTCATTAATAACGAATGGTCAGCTGGTTACACTAGTTGTACTAGTTAAGCACATTTTAATAATGCGTAGTAAGCTAGTTACACAAGTGCATTAACAAGGCACAGTCAGGTAGTTAAGCACATTAGCGATACATCGTCAGCTAGTTACACTAAGTACATTAATGCATTACACTCGTTAAGTGCATTAACAAGGCATGGTCAGTTAGTTAAGCACCCTTAATAATGCATGGTCAGCTAGTTATGCTAGTTACACTAGTTAAGTGCATTAATAACAAATGGTCAGCTGGTTACACTAGTTATACTAGTTAAGCACATTTTAAGAATGCATAGTAAGCTAGTTACACTCGTTAAGTGCATTAACAAGGCATGGTCAGCTAGTTATGCAAGTTACGCTAGTTAAGCACATTAATAATGCATAGTAAGCTAGTTACACTCAAGCGCATTAACAAGGCATGGTCAGCTAGTTATGCTAGTTAAGCACAATAATACATAGTAAGCTAGTTACACTCAAGCACATTAACAAGGCATGGTCAGCTAGTTAAGCGCATTAACGATACATCGTTAGCTAGTTACACTTGTTAAGTACATTAATAATGTATGTCAGCTAGTTAAGCACATTAATGTATAGTAAGCTAGTTACACTCGTTAAGTGCATTAACAAGGCATGGTCAGCTAGTTATGCTAGTTAAGTGCATTAACAATATATTATCAGCTAGTTATGCTAGTGAAGCACAATAATGCATGTCAGCTGGTTTTGCTACTTATGCTAGTTAAGCACGTTAATGCATAGTAAGCTAGTTAAACTCATTAAGCACATTAAACTTGTGTCCAATTACGAATGATGGATGTTTTAGTTTCATGCTAATTAACGTTCTGCAGCCCTTAGGCTGATGTGTGTAGTGCAGCGGGTGGTGAGATTCTGAAGTACCTGATGAAGTTAGTGCATGAAGCGCGTTAAATGAAAATACACACAGGATAAAAAGTAAAAGAGGAGCGTTTATTTTCTACAGATAATAAAACTACACGAAATCTGAATGGTGTGTGTGTGTGTGAAGGTCCCGTCGTGGCTCTTGAGCTGAATGGAGACGGTGTGGTAGAAGCTTGCAGGATCATCGCTAATGAGGTGTTCAAAGGAACAAAGGTAACCACAGAAAGTCGTGTTCCTGAATAAACATTTCAGAACTTGCTGATGTCATCACTATGCGCCTCCGACTCTAAATTTCCCCCCAGTCCGCTTCCAGGTACTAAAGCTGTTGTGTTGAAACTCGTAACGTTGGGTGAAATGTTGTTGAAGTGTTAGCTGGGTCGTGTAAAATCCCTCCAAAATACAGCTTTCCAAAGAAGAAACACTCTTGGGATTGCTGTTAAACTGGGAGTGTCCTTGCTGCTCAGAAAAGTGCAACGGAATGCCACTCGATGACGGATTTCCTGTTAGTAAACTCCGATTAATTTTCAACAACTGCGACTTTACAGAGAATCTGATTTGACATCATGATGGAGAAAGAGCTAGAAAATAAGAACATGCAGTAATTACAAAAAATAGATGATAATTAATCAGGAAGCCGACTCGGCATTTTTCAGAGGGGGAGGAGTCAGTCGCACAATGATGACATATGCAGCTATTGGTTAAAAAAAAAATGGATGTCAAAGTTTCACTCTGCACTTTTTTTTTTCTTTCCCTCAATTCACAGGTGTTTGTTTCCGAGAATAATAATTCAGCTCAACAGGACATCGACAACTTTTTCAACTTTGCTGACATGCAGTTGGGACTGTGACCGGATACAGAAGCAAATTCACTTTAAATAGACACGTCTTTCTGTTCAGGTGAACTAGAGCTCACGATCTCGTCGTCAAAGTGATAAAGCGGTCGCAGAGTCCACTTGCAAATCTTTATAAACCCACAGTTCTCAGTTGCGGAGTCTGGGGACCCCTAGTGGTCAGGAGGTCAGAGTGATGCAAATCAAGACCCAGAATTATCAAAATGATTCTATTTATTATAATTATTTTAGTCTGGAATGAAACACAACCCACAGTAACTGAATCTGAATCGGAGCGAAGTTGATTCTTTTGGTATCGTTTCACGCTGCATATAATGAAATGAATCATTGCTTGTGTATCGAGCTTAAAATGTGACGGGGGGGAAATAAATTAAAAACCTTTACCAAGTGCACGGAGAGATCACAAAAGTCACCCGAGCACGGAGAATATGGAGCCAGCGCTAAAGAAACGACTAGAAGATTATCAAAATAATTAGTTTTAAACTTTTTATGCATCATGTCCAGATATTATTTTCTCTGTCACATGATACACACAGCGTGTTTGATCCACTTTCTCAATAGAGTTCACTCGGATCCGAGTGTGATTTCTGAGATCTCGCCTGAATAAATAATCCGTGGAAAGGAAACACTTCGTCCTTCCAGTAAACAGGCAAATTGGTCAAGGAGTCGATGTTTAAATATTTAGATTTGGTTCATAAAATTAAATCTGTACTGAGCATGTCTTTTTTTTTAAAAGATCAAAATGGCTGTCTGTATACAAACTCTTTGCTAACCCCTGGTTGAAACAACAACTTTTATTATTATTATTATTATTTTTTTTTATGTTTTATTTTATGCTGCTAAATGGTACTTTTTTTTGGCAGTTTTTTTAGATGTTCTGCTGCTTTTTCTGTTTCCTTGACTTGTTTTCATTTTGTGACGTGAAAAAAAAAACTATGAATGTCGTTGCTTTGTCAGTCGTGCTGAAAATAAGTTAGCATGTAGATATTTATTTATCTGTAAGTGCAGCTCGAGCTCGTTGGTTGCTGTGTATATATGCTACATATCGTTTGTAAATCAGGAATTATACTTGTAAGAACCGTGTTTTTTTTTTTTTAATAGACAATCATGTTGTCCTTTTTCTGTACTTTGCTGGATTTTTTTTTTTTTTAAAAGCAGACCAATCTGACTTATTTATAGAAATGAATATCTAAAGCTGATGTGTTGCCAATCTGATGTCCCTGAATGTACTGCTCTGTAAAGCTCTCTCTTTTACTTCCCCACTTTTTATACTGAAAACAATCTTTTACTTCTGTGACCAAGCTCAGTTTTTGTATAGACAGAAAAACATGCTGTAATATTTTAACATACTTTTGTATGTTTTATTGGTTCTTGATTGTATGAGGCAGTTTTGTAGAAATGAATGTACACTGATTTTTCCTGGGTGAAATTTATTATTATTATTTTTTTAAACTATACTGTTTTACTATCACCATTATTAGTTGGATGGATGCATGCTAGGGTTCGCGGGTGAATGGAGAGTTTGAGAGAGAAGGGGGAGAATGGGTTTTTTTTGTGTGTGAAAGTAAATGGAGTGTGAGAGAGAGAGAGAACTGGGAGTTTGGTGTGTGAGAGAGAGAGAGAGAGAGAGAGAGATGGGTTTTTCATGAATGAAAATGTAGGGTTGTGTGTGTTTAAAAAAAAAAAAAGTCAGAATCAGATTTACTTTATTAACCCCGGGAGGGAAATTCACATTTGCTACCAATCTCCTGAATCAGAGAAGAAGTAAACATGTCTAAAAGTAGAAGATAAAATCGTCTGAAAAAAGAATAAAATAAAAGTTAATAATTTGAGTAAAAGCAAAATGAAGTGATTTTATATACAATGATTCCTATATACATACATTGCACTTGAGTTAAGGATACAGTATACATGGTAAGACAGTGTAGTACAGTTATAGTGTGTGAGAGTGAGTGAGTAAATGGGGTGTTTTGAGTGAAGAAATGCCGGGTTTAGTGCGCCCCTGTGTGAATGAACGGGGAGTTTGATGAGTGAAAAAATGCCAGGTTTAGTGTGAGTGAGGGAGAATGGGGAGTTTGATGAGTGGAGAAAAAATGTTGGGTTTAGTGCGTGTGTGTGAGGGAGAACGGGGAGTTTGATAAATGGAGAAAATGGCAGGTTTAGTGAGGACGGGGAGTTTGATGAGTGGAGAAAATGGTGGGTTTAGTGCGTGTGTAAGGTGAGAACGGGGAGTTTAGTGTGCCTGTGCCCGAGTGAGGATGGGGAGTTTAGTACGCACGTGAAGACGGGGAGTTTGATGAGTGGGAAAAAATGGCGGGTTTAGTGCGTGTGTGTGTAAGGTGAGAACGGGGAGTTTGATGAGTGGAGAAAATGGCGGGTTTAGTGTGTGTGTGTGTAAGGTGAGAATGGGGAGTTTGATGAGTGAAGAAAATGGCAGGTTTAGTGTGCCTGTGCCTGAGTGAGGATGGGGAGTTTGATGAGTGGAGAAAATGGTGGGTTCAGTGCGCAAGTGAGGACAGGGAGTTGGAATGAATAAAATGGTGGGTTTAGTACACCCATGAGAACGGGGAGTTTGATGAGTGGAGAAAATGGCGGTTTTAGGGAGGACGGGGAGTTTGATGAGTGGAGAAAATGGTGGGTTTAGTGCATGTGTAAGGTGAGAACGGGGAGTTTGATGAGTGGAGAAAATGGCGGGTATAGTATGCACGTGAGGATGGGGTGTTTGATGAGTGGAGAAAATGGCGGGTTCAGTGCGCAAGTGAGGACAGGGAGTTGGAATGAATAAAATGGTGGGTTTAGTACACCCGTGAGAACGGGGAGTCTGATGAGTGGAGAAAATGGTGGGTTTAGGGAGAACGGGGAGTTTGATGAGTGGAGAAAATGGTGGGTGCGTGTGTAAGGTGAGAACGGGGAGTTTGATGAGTGGAGAAATGGTGGGTTTAGTGTGCCTGTGCCCAAGTGAGGATGGGGAGTTTGATGAGTGGAGAAAATGGCGGGTTTAGTACATGTGTGAGGACGGGGAGTAAATGGTGGGTTTAGTGAGGATGGGGAGTTTGATGAGTGGAGAAAATGGTGGGTTTAGTGCGTGTGTAAGGTGAGAACGGGGCGTTTGATGAGTGGAGAAATGGTGGGTTTAGTGTGCCTGTGCCCCAGTGAGGATGGAGAGTTTGATGAGTGGAGAAAATGGCGGGTTTAGTATGCAAGTGAGGACTGGGAGTAAATGGCGGGTTTAGTGAGGACGGGGAGTTTGACGAGGAGCGAGAATGGCGGGATGAGTAAACGGGGAGTTTGACTTGGAGTGAGAACGGCGGGATGAGTAAACGGGGAGTTTGATGGAAAAGCACTGCTCCCAGCCCTCGCAGGCCAGCATGGCCATGGAGAAGGCGGAGTTTAGGACCCTGCGGCCCGGCCCGTACAATAGCCCTGTTGTGTGGCGGTGGAAGGAGGCTGCAGTGTTTTGGCCTGTTGACATTGTGCTGCTGCGCGGATCCGAATAATTCACTTTAATCCGCGGCACCGAGAGCCCGGAGCGCGGGGAGAGCCTTCCGGACTCAGGGGCTCGGAGCGGGTTCGGGCTGTGAGGTAAGGAGGCTGCTTTCCGTGAACAATACTGCTGGTGTTTCCCCTCAGCTGAGCGTGAGGAGGCGCCGAGGCCCGGAGCCTCTACAGCGCCTTTTACTCCACAACCCCGCCGCCTGTCTCCTCACAGCGGCCGTACGCACTCCACCACCGCCTCAGCGCGCAGTCCGGAGCCGCCGACACCGGCCGCGCATTCGCATATTTCACTCTTTCTCCGGCCCGCAGCGCCGCCGTGTTGGGCGGCTCGGCTTTGGCGCCAAGGCCGTCTCAAATCCCGCGCTAGCATTAGCATCGGGTCGAGCACGCTGAATGAAACGCACTCGTCCCTGTTGGTTTGCATGGTGAGCGCACCGGAGCGCCATTGTTCCGCTTCCTCAACTCGCTTCCCATCCGCGGGATTAAAAACCCGCTCTCGAGCTTTCAGGGTCCTCCATACACGAGGGAGGATTTCAGACTGACCTGGCAACCCGGTTCAAGATGGCGCCTCGCTCTGTCATGCTTTTTTTTAATACACAAAGTAATTATGCATAAAAATGAATAAAAACCACAAAAGAAACTTGCAATTAATTTGCTAATAAACATCACTAGATCAAGATGTAGATTTGTGTTAATATTTTAATCTGTATTTCACTGTAACACAGAGTTTTAAATTAAAAAATGCTTCAGAGCTGTTTTCCAAAAACATGTGTGTGTCGTAAACAAACTTCACCGAAGGTGGTTTGTTTGTTTGTTTGTTTTTCTTTGTTTGTTTGCACCAAAAAGCAAGTGTAAACTCAAGGAAGCTTATTGGAAAGAATTTCAGCCTCAGGAACGCGCATGAAGCCCCTCCCCCTTTCCTGAATCGGGGCGTGGTTATGGCTCCCCCAGCATGGACCCCAGCTTCCGGTGTCCAAGGAGTTCCCTTGTGGGAAAAACAGAGGCTGTGGAAGTGCACACACTCCTCACTGCAGGACAATACTTTACTCACTCCTCTACAAAACAAACAAACAAAAATCAGATTACAAAAGTGCAAGAGTGGAATGTTTTAATTTAGATTTGATTAAATATCAGGGATTGTTTTTTTGTGTGAAAAGTTTTTCCAAATTAAACAAACAAAAAAAAAATCCTGCCCCAATAAGGAAAACTTTTTTGTAAGTTTCTTTATTTCATAATGTGTGCATGTCGATAAATAAGCGCCAGATACTAATATAAATTAGTAATGAAGCAGGGAATATTCACATTTAACCACGCCCACAAAACTCCATAAAAGGCAAACAGCTCAAAATGACGAAACTGTGACCGAGTGCTTCTTAATATGAAAAGTTACACAAACTTGTGATTGAGAAATCTACATCTTCCATGAGCGCACACGTTTCCTTCGAACAGTTCACGAATAAATTTGTTCGTATCTGTATGATAACGTTTCCGTGTGGTTTTGTTTACATTCACATATTCGGGCCTAAAAAGCTCTCGAGTGTAAAAATGTTTGTCTGGTTCTTAAGCTTTAGTTCTTTAATGTTCTCGTAAGCACCTTTTATTGACACGTTTTATGTTAACGTTTTTATGTTTAGCTCCAGCTTTTAATTTGATTGACAGGTAACCTTGTTGCAAGGCTAAAACAACTTTTGTTCTCCTTCCATTTGCTTCTCTTTTCTTTATCTTTCAGCAGTCTATAAAAAGACAGTGAGAGCTCTGATTTCCTGTTAAATCTATTTGTACACAATCTCACAGCAGCTCTTTCACATTTTTGGATCTGCTTTTGTGTTTTCGTAGCATTAGATCTGCGTTACGTCTGCCTGCAGTGAAGTCATGTTCGCTCCTGCTATTTTTACGTTGTCTAGAGCGCCCTCTGCTGTCTAAACAACACAATTACAGCGTGGAAAAACGAAGAGCCTGATGATCATGATTCATTTTTTTATTTAATCGATTCAAATCATAAATTTGTATCGTGATTTATCACACGGTATATCGTTACATGCATATTTAAATGTGGATGTCGGTGCTGTTTGTTTTTAGCACAGGCACGTATGATACGGACCCTAGCTGCGTTTGAGTTACTGGCAGGACGAAGAGCAACAGTCTTTTTTTTAAAAATGACTTGTTCTGCGATGTCACTGAGCATTTTAGCTCTGTTTAAGTTTCTCCAGCTTTAGTAGCGGCACATGTTCTTTCTTTATGACAAAGTGCCATGTCAGTCAGCAGTATACCATCACTCCCATTGGTCACCTCAAAGTCCATACCCGCCCACTTTGCGTCACCAGCAGTTATTTTGTCTGTCATTGCTACATGTCGTGATGATAAAGGTGTTGACAAAGTAAATAAAATGTATGGCATTTATTTATGAAAGGAGTCTCCAGTGAAGACACAGGAAGACCCACGTAGACATGGCCAGAACCTGCAAACTCCACACAGAAAGGCCCCTGTCGACCACAGGGCTCGAACCTAGAACCTTCTTGCTGTGAGGCGACAGTGCGAGTCACTACATCACCGTGCTGACTGTGCCATCCACAGTGTCCGTGCTTTTTATAGCGTGTGTGGGAGAGAGAAATGTTAATCATAGCTGTAGCGTAAGTAAGAACAGGAACTAACTCGTCTCTCAAGCGTTCCACAACATTCAATCTAATTATAAACTGTTAAAATGTCTGACATGTCCTTTGTTAATAAATTAAACATCGTAATTGTTGGCAGTTTGCTGTGGTGTAAGAACACCACCACGCTCCAGCGTGCACCGTTACAGTGAAATAGAGCACTTTGAGGTGATGGCACTCAGCTGCGCGTTGTTCCTCATCACACCACCCCGGCATGTTTTATTTTCATACAGCAGTACTGTGTGTGTGTGTGTGTGTGTTACTGTTACATCACATCAGTTAGCTATATTTATAAATAGTACTTTGAGTTTTCATCGAAAAGAGACAGGAAAAAAAGCTGAAAATGGTGTGCAACGTGCTTACGGGAAACTAAACTTAACACTATTTTACAAATAATACATCAGTCCAACTAGAAGAAAGTGTTCAGACCGGTTGGATGTGTTAATAAGGTTAAAAGAATTAAAATTAATTTAGCTTTATATCTCTGAGAGAGAGGATATTACAACATTACGTGAAGATGAAGTTTATTTTTGAGTAATATATTTTCAACACGAGACAATAAACTTCATATCTTTGTTCCACTGTGTGTTCTTTTATATTATTTGGACACATCCATAAATAAATATATATACGCGCAAGTTAAATGAAAATAATTTTAATTTTGAACTGGTTCACTATTTTGACAAGTCAATGGGAAAACACTGGGAGTGACATCATCAGAGTGAAATATCAGGAATTATTATACATCCAGGACACTTTTTAAAAAAAATTTTATGGAATAAAAACGTGTTCTATTTCCTTGTAGCGGGTTTCATTCATTTGGTTTGACAGCATGCAGGAGTGTTAGCGTATCGCTTATCCGACGTGTATTACATCACTCTACCCAATGGAGAATGAGCGTTGAATATGGTTTACGATATTGCATGGATGGTTGTCAAGACAACATGACGTCACACGCCGGAGATGTAAAACTTCTGCGCTCGTGAGTGAGCGACTGGCAATTTGTAAACAAACATGGCCGCCAGGTTTGCTTCATTAAATACGGAAGATTTTGAGAGAATTTTGAAAGAGAAATTCGCGTTGAACGCCTCAAAGGAATGTGTATGTACAAAGGAATGTGTATGCTTTTTTTCGTGGTATATCAGATATATTCCATTCAGCTACTCATCTTCAATGCTTTCAGTATTATGCTTGCTGAATGGAATATATCTGATATACCATGAAAAAACCCAGCCAATATTATTTAAATATGTCACTCAGATCTACAATGTATTTTGTATGAAAAATACGAGCTAATGTGTGATTTTATTTTTATTGTATCAACACATTCACAAACAAAAAGTACCCAGATTTATCTAAACAATTCATCGATTTCCTCACGAGTGACATATAGAGATTTATGTCACGTTTTTGGTTCTTCATGTCCCAGATGGAGCTCAGATGAAAAATACAAGTGGTGTATTTCCCAGTAAAACATTTGTCTCCAACTAATATGTTATCAAGGTGATTCTCACCACCCCGAAGGTCAGGAGCTGCTTTGATCCGAAGCCTTGACCCCACACTTACCATTCTGCTCAGTTCAGACAATCCTTCAACTGTTCAACATAACTCCTCAGTGTAACACCTTTTCTTGGCTACCAAAGAGTAAAACGTTGCTCCTGTGTTGAAGCCTGGTGTGAGTGACGAGTGTGAGGAACCCGTGACCAGCACTTGAGCTGTAAAACTGTGTAATGTTTCTTGGATAATTTTTGTCAAGCTGTTCAGCACTTTTTAGAAACTCTTTCACGATGCTGTGTTTTGAATTTACTTTCATGCCGTCACTAGGAAATGTGAAATAACTCACTACGCCAGCTCTCACACAGTGAGTGAGTTTGGCTTTGTTTATGTCCAGCTCTTAATAGCATGACTGAGGGGAATCCAGTGTGTTTCTCCTGTTTCTGCTCTCTACACAGCCTCTCACTAGGAGAGTGATGTTTAAAGCTTGGCGTGATTGAAGACTTCCTCCATTCTTAAAGCTGGAGAGTTACCTTCCACAGTAAAGGCTTAAGATGTTCTTCTTCTGCATGCATAGATGTTTGCTCTTAAAACTTGGACAAGTGAAGTTTTCGGCTTTTAGTTTCAGGAGATCTATTTAAAGGTGCCTGTGATCTTCCTTTGGTCTTAGTCTTAGATTTCTCTTAAGCTTTGTTGATCTTCTACTCCTAAAGATTTGGTTGGTCTTAGTATTCTCTCAAAGGTTAGACTGATCTTCCAGTGCTCTTAAAGTCCCGAGTGATCTTTCTTCTTCCATAAAGCTTGGACTGATCTTCCTTTTCTATGTAAAATCTTGTGTGATCTTGTTTTTGATCTTAAACTTTTGGACAATGATCTTGAAATTTGAGAAGATATGTTTTGGGGTAATCATCTAATCTTAAAGTCTTGGGAGATCTTTCTCTACTTTTAAAGCCCAGAGTAAACATCTTCCCATGGAGATTGACTGAGCTGATCTTTTCGGTGATCTTGTTTTGTTCTTAAAGTTTTTGGATCTTCTGTTCTTAAGGTTCTTAAGGTCATATTCTTCAAGTTTTGGGAACATATTATGTTCTTAAAGTTTTGGGATCTTATTCTGTTCCTAAAGTTTTGTGATCCTCTATTTTTTCAAGTTTTGGGATTTTCTGTTCTTAAAGTTTTGGGCGATCTTGCTCTACTTTTAAAGCTCGGGTAAGCATCTTCCCATGGAGGTTGATTGGGATGATCGTTTGGGTGATCTTCTTTTGTTCTTAAAGTTTTTTGGATCTTCTGTTCTTCAGGTTCTGAAGGTCATGTTCTTAATATGTTGGGATC
This sequence comes from Notarius quadriscutis, assembly GCA_026167865.1. Classification (NCBI taxonomy): domain Eukaryota; kingdom Metazoa; phylum Chordata; class Actinopteri; order Siluriformes; family Ariidae; genus Notarius; species Notarius quadriscutis. Next base: position 72,156,997 of record JANZLB010000023.1, on the reverse strand, counting down.
TTGTCCAATTTCTAAAGTTTTGAGAACTTATGTTCTTAAAGTTTTGGGATCTTATTCTGTTCCTAAAGTTCTGTGATCTTCTATTTTTAAAGTTTTGGGATTTTTTGTTCTTAAAGTTTTAGGATCTTCTGCTCTTAAGGTTCTTAATGTCCTCTTCATAAGGTTTTGGGATCTTATCCTTTTCCTAAAGTTTTGGGAACTTCTTCGTTTCTTACACTTTTATGATCTTATCCTGTTCCTAAAGTTCTGTGATCCTCTATTTTTAAAGTTTTGAGATTTTCTGTTCTTAAAGTATTGGGGTGATCTTCTGTTCTAAAGGTGTTGGGATCTTCAGTTCTTAAATCTGTGGGGAATATTCTCCTGTTCTTAAATATTTGGGCGAACTTCTTTTCTTGAAGTTTTAGGATCTTATTCTGTTCCTAAAGTTCTGTGACCTATTTTTCAAGTTTTGGGATTTTCTCTTCTTAAAGTTTTGGGGGAGCTTCTTCAGTTCTTAACGTCTTGTGATCTTCTTCAAGTTTGGGGGAATGTTCTATTCTTAAATATTTGGGCAACCATCTCTTCTTAAAGTTTTGGGATCCTCTGTTCTTAACGATTGAATTTATCTTCTGCTGTTGAACTGTCGGCTGATACTCCTTTGCTCTGATAGTTTTGTATGAGCTTCATTGTCTTTTAGAGTTCGGAGTGATCTTTCTCTGCTATTAAAGCCCTAATTGATCTTCCACTGCTCATAAGACTTGGCCTGGATATCTTCTACTGTATGTTCGAAGCAATCTTAAATTTCGGTCTGATGTTCCTCAACTGTGTTTTGACCGAGCTGAAGGCTGATCCCATGGTCTCATCTGTTTACTGTCTCCAACATCTTCCACTATAGGAGCTTGGCCTGATCAAAACTCATTTTGCCTCACTGCAGAGACGCCTCGAGTGGAGTTAGGAAAGAAGGAAGCCTAGGCCAACTGTAACGCAAGGCTAAGAATAGCGTACACATTGGGTTATGATTTATTGTTCTTTTCAAACTCGCAAGAGCAGGAGAGAAGGATTTATAAAATCATAATTAGCTTTAGCCCAACAGGGGTTCGTGAATTGGATCGCTGGTTAGTTTTGGCGCACTCTGCTTTAGCGGTTTTGGACCGAGACCCAGTAATATCTATCACAGCTCCTGACATTATACAACTCTCAGTGTACTGAAAATGAAGTAAGTGAAAAAGAATTAAATGCTTTTATTGCTTAAGGACTGACAGTCGTAAGCAGCAAAAATGTTCCCAAGGTAATCGCTCTGAGTTTTAAAGCCTATTTTAAAGCAACCACGCACCCTGGTGGATTCAGATGTCAAATATTTAAATGTAAGAACACTTATTTAGGTCAGCAAATAATTTTTATATCTATATTCAGAGTAATTCATGTACATTGTAGTCATTAATGATGACTGGAACACGTTTTGATGGCACCATAATTGAGGTAAAAGGGAACTGGGGTAGAGTGTTTTGACTTGATGACGCATAGATGACAGTGTCCCCCTTGAGG
>JANZLB010000023.1:71665105-71675488 GCA_026167865.1 Notarius quadriscutis | reverse complement strand
ATATAAACACTGACTCGCACATGCTGCTTCTCTTGAACGTATACACGGAAGTAAGGCGGAAGGTAGTTTGTCGACGTCACCTCAAGACGACGCCAACGACTGGTCAAATTTGCGGGAAAGTTGCGGTGATTGGATATAATTGCAACACCGCCCTGAATTCACGGGGATTGGATGAATTTGCGTTGAAGTTGCAAATCGCAAAATCCTGGAGGGTCTGACTGATATTGTAATAATGTGGTAGATATTTACAACAAACTGCAAAAAAGTTATTTTCTGAATGGAATAGAAAACTCTGAATATTTCAAGCATGTAGTTTTTTATATGCTAGAATTAGACTAGAATTAAATTCCTATGTACTGCAATAGGATTCCAAATAAACATTCCATTCTGTTATGAATCAGAAAATTATAAAAATCACAGCACTTTTATTTTTTTTAAAGTACTTCACCGACTTCAACAATGTGACACAAAGATCGATCCATAACAGTTGTAAAATGTCCCTTAATTCCACAGGGTGTCGATAATGGTGGACATCGGTAAAAGTGATCACTATTATCGACACCTCACGTGACTTCTCAAACACACGTTTAGATACAAAATGGCGACTGTCACATGAAAGAGTAAGAAACAAAGTAGGTTTCAACAAGATCATGAAATATCGGTGGAATTTGATGAGTAAAAACATGTCCATGATCTTTCTACCATGCTTACCTGCGATGATAACGTCCGGGGTTTCATCAAATTGCTGATCGTGCTTTAAAAAAAAAAAAAATCCATCTCCGGTAACGAGCTGTGTCATCAGACGACAAGATCAAAGGGTGAGGGGAGTCTTCTGGTTGATTAACCAATAACTGTTGTAACTGAAACTCAGCTTTGTAAAATTGTTTTTTTTATTGGTAAATCTAAAAAAGGTGTCGATAATTAAGAATATGAAATGTCAGAATAATAGTAATAGAATAACAAGGAGAGAGAATGATTTATTTCAGCTTTTATTTCTTTCATAATATTCCCAGTAGGTCAGAAATTTACACACTTTGTTAATATTTGGTAGCACTGCCTTTAAATTGTTTAACGTGAGTCAAATGTTTTGTCTAACCTCGCACAAGCTTCTCACAATAAGTTGCTGGAATTTGGGCCCGTTCCTCCAGACAGAACTGGTGTAACGGAGACCAACTGGGTTTCTTGGCCTTGTTGCTCGTACACGCTTTCAGTTCTGTCCACAAAATTTCTATTGGAGGTCAGGGCTTTGTGATGGCCACTCCAATACATTGACTTTGTCCCCAAGCCATTTTGTCACAACTTTGGAGGTATGCTTAGGGTTGCTGTTCATTTGGAAGACCCACTTGCAACTGAGTTTTAACTTCCTGGCTGATGCCTTGAGATCTTGCTTTGATATATCCACATGAATGTTCCTTTCTCATGATGCTATCCATTTTGTGAAGTGTACCAGTCCATTATATCCTGCAGCAAAGCACCGCCACAACGTGATGCTGCCATCCCCATGCTTCACGGTTGGTGTTCTTCAGCTTGCAAGGCTCACCATTTTTACTTCAAACATTACGATGGTCATTATGGCTAACTAGTTCAATTTTTGTTTCATCAGACCAGAGGACATTTCTCCAAGAAGTAAGATCTTTGTCAACATGTGCACTTCCAACCTTTAGTGTCGCTTTTTGTAATGGTGGTTTTGGAGCAGTGGCTGCTTCTTTGCTGAGCATCCTTTCAATTTATCTCGATATGACGATGATGTTCATCCTTTGGGGTCGAAGATGACCATGACTTCAATTTGGTGGGTGGCGGTTGTGGATCCAGAGGAGGCCAATCCGGGCTTTGAAGGTACGCCCAGACGTCGGCCACGTGGGCAAGTGCTGTAGTGGGGGTGGCGATAGTTCGAGCCTTCTGTGCAGCTCATTTCTTCTGGGCCTCGGCAATACGTTTCATCTATTGTGGAAGCATAAGCACTGATCAATGTTGCAGCGTTCTTGTTTCCAAGTGGGAGCTGAAGTGTCATCAGGTGATCGCTGATGCCCTCCGGGTGAGGTGGGACTTTACGGCAAATCCAACACCTGTTTCTCGCCATTCAGTGCTGCCATTGACACTCCAGAAGAAGGTATAACCATCACCACGTTCCATGAGCTGAGCTGGCCCTTGTCTGCTAGGCATGCTTTGCTGAGGGCAGCTATGTCCACATTGTAGTGAGCTAGTTCCCTGGTGACTAGTGCAGTTCTCTCCTGCCTGTCTACTTTGATGTTATCCAGTAGAGTGCTCACGTTTATTGTATTTAGACCGCCGAGTGGGATCCCCACCAGTCGCGGTGTGCTGGCCAGGGTGAGGTGAAGCCTGTGATGTTTGTGGCACCTTTTCTAGCCCCTTCCTCCCTGGAGGTGAGCAGAGCAAATCCTAAACAGGGCTGCTCAGACACCCAGGGGGTTGCCGAACTCCGCTGCTGCCTCGTTCTAGCAAAGAGTGACGCTATGCCCTGGGCCACCTGTGTGCAAGTTCATGATTCCAGCTTCTGGTGTTTCCACACCTGCTGCTTCGCCTCAGGCAGGTCCTACCACTCTGGGTCAGAGCAGACCTGGAAGCAATGGTGATTAAGGGGTAACTCCACTTTCCCCAATACTCAAGTCCTCCCAGACCTGAGACTCACTACCAGTTGCAGTTTAAAGTCATACCCAGGACTAGAGTTCTGACCTCAATGGGAAGGTCATTCCACCAATAGAGAGCCAGGATAGACAGCAGTCTTGAGCCAGCTGGGCAGGAGCAGAGAGGAGGCGACCAGTAGTAGCAGAGCGTAGGAGTCTGACTGGTATGTAGGGGCAGATCAGACTCTGGAGAGGTGCTGGCCCTAACCCCTTGAGAGCCTGGTAAGCTAGTACCAATGTCTTAAATTTGATGTGAGCTGCAACAGGTAGCCAATGTAGGTTGGCAAGCAGAGGGGTGACATGGGAAGAACAAGGGAAGTTGTAGACCAGGCGAGCTGCCGCATTCTGGATGAGCCGCAAGGGTCTGATGGCAGAAGATGGAAGACCAGCAAGAAGAGAGTTTCAGTAGTCCAAGCGGGAGAGGACCAGTGTTTGGACCAGGAACTGAGTAGAGGAGGTAGTAAGAAAAGGGTGGATCCTTTGGATGTTGTAGAGGAGGAATCTACATGTCTGGGTCACTGCAGTGGTGTTCACTGAGGAGGAGAGTTTGTCGTTGAACATGACCCCTAGGTTCGCTCTGGGTGAAGGAGACCTAGAGATGTCCCCCAGGGAGATGACAATGTCCAGGAGTGGACAGGATGGAGCAGGAATGTAGATTACCTCTGTCTTGTCTGGGTTGAGCTTCAGGTGACAGTTGTCCATCCAGCTCTGGATGTCATGTAGGCAAGCAGAGATGCGAGCAGAGATCTGTGCATCAGAAGGAGCAAAAGCGAGAAACAGTTGGGTGTCATCAGCATAGCAGTGATAGGATAGACTATGAGCAGAGATAACTGGGCCAAGAGACTTGGTGTAGAGGGAAAAGAGAAGTGGACCAAGGACTAAACCTTGAGGGACACCAGTGGTAAGTGGGTGTTATACATAAGCAAAAATTTTATAGACAAAACAAATGTTCAGAAACAGGAAGAGAACTCTCAACAGAGACATGATGCAGCTCAATCATGCCTCACTGCTAACAAGCTAGCTAATATTTCAGCTTGGGCTTTTCACAACAGTGGACTTGTGAATTATACATCGTATCCGGTCCCGCAGGGTTCACATGTCTCACTGTGGTTCACTCTCTGTAGCATTCAGGTGAGAATACATGATATGTGTTGCATTTCCATGATGAAAAACTTAAATCTGTTATCTATCCAGTGTTGTTTTTACTTCATACAATAACAGACACTTCCTCCTTTTATAGGACGCCATTACTTTTGTCCTAATTGAATCGCTAGTCTTATTTTTCCTTGTTTATAGATTTATTTTGTATTTGCGTTCTTTCATCAAGTCATTAATCTGAAATGACCAAGTTTCACAAATTGTTCATTACATTGGTGTGTTAAATTGAAATAAATACAGTCTGACAGTGTATTACACGGCGATATAAAATCACAGACACAAATCACCAATTATATGATTTGAAGCTGATCACTTGTGGTTCACATTAGTTTGTCTTCTTATTGGTCTTAAAATTTACACAAACTCCAGAACTCAGGTTTTTTTTTTTAATGAATTAAACATTTCTTGTGTAAATGCTCCTATGAAATGATTTACAAATCAAATAATTTCTCTAAAGCATGATAAGTCAGGCAATTCTTGGAATAATCCATTGTTGATGAAGGTTTTTGTCAGCCTTACCAGCAAATTGCAGTTATATAAACTCAAGGTTATGTAAGCATTCGGCAGGGTTTTGGCATCTTTCAGACCAACTGGAGGTCAAAGTCACGTAATTTCTCTGAGCTGAAGGAAAGTGCATTTAGTACATGAGTTAGCATGAGGTCAGAATGAGAGGGTCGATTCAAAAATAAATCTAATGTTCCAAAGGCAAGAAGAGGGTCAGCACTAACACCATCCATTTGAATGGAAAGTGTGTTCGTAATGGTGAGACGGAGATGTAACATTCAGGGATTTTATTTTAGGATTGGATGTAAGAAAGTTGAACCATAATCCCAACCATTATTAGCTCATCTGGCTGTCGGCCAGGCCGAATGAGCTTATGCCATCATGAGTCGTCCGTCCGTCCGTCCATCCACAATTTACAAAAATCGCTACTCCTCCTACAGGATTGATCGGCTTTCAATCAAACTCACATCCAGTGTTCCCCAGGTGTGTGTGCATAAAAGTTGTCAAGACAGTGGCGTCACCTGTCATATTTATGATTTTATGGCTGTCTGAAATCTTTGGGTGACTCGTCATATTAAACGCTACTCTTCGTAAACTGCTGGGATGTTTTCACTGAAACTCACCCAGAAGACTCTAAAGACAGATTCCAACAAGAGTTGTTCACCAGGTGGCGCCACCTGCCACGGATGCGGCTACACAGGGGTCATATGCGATTTCATGAAAATCGCTACTCCTCCTACAGGATTGATCAGATTTTGATCAAACTCATATGGAATGTTCCCCAGGTTGGTATGGATAAAAATTGTCAAGATGGTGGTGCCACCTGTCATATTTATCATTTTATGGGTGTTTGAAAATTTTGGGTGACTTGTCATACCAAACACTACTGCTTGTAAAACTGCTTGGATGTTTTCACTAAAACTCACCCAGAAGACTCTAAAGACATATGGTATTCCAACAAGAATTGTTCACAAGGTGGCGCCACCTGCCACAGATACAGCTACACAGGGGTCACATGCAATTTCACAAAATTTGCTACTCATCCCACAGGATTGATCAGATTTCAAACTTACACACAACAGCAGTGGCCGTTATGAGCTCCAGCCTCATTGAGGCTATTTTTTTTTGAATGAGTTTAAATCATGAACTAGTGGGTGTAACACGGTGTCACTAACTGTGTCTGTTTAGTTCTTCAGTGAACCGTATCTCTATCTGGATTTAACTCTGAAGTGGCTCTGGTTTAAGCCAGAAAGAATTTATTTCTGTCTTTCTTTCTTTTATTCAATGAATGAATAAATGAACATCTCTGACAGCTTCTCAACCTCACCAACACCATCTAATTGAATTGTTCCCAGCTAGAGATATGCGCAGGACTGTTTCTTATTTTCTAACAATTGTTTTTTGTTTGTACAACTCTGGAAAAAATTAAGAGACCACTGCAAAATTACGAGTTTCTCTGGTTTTACTATTTATAGATATGTGCTGGAGGAACATGAACATTTTTGTTTTATCAGCTCATCTGGCTGACAGGCAATGAGCTTATGCCATTGTGTGTTGTCTGTCGTTTGTCCAGTGGTCATCGTCCATATTTCACTAAAATCACTTCTTCTCTCTCAATTCTTCGCCGATTTTTATTCTTTTTGGTAGGAAGGTAGGTCTGCCTGGGGTGCATATAGCTTCTACCCACATTTGCATAATTGCAATTAATAATGAAGATATGGAGTAGTTAAGCCCTAATGAGCAGTTTCCACACACATGGCTTCTTCTCCCTCAATTCTTCAGTGATTTTGATTCTTTCTAGCATGAAGGTAGGGGTACCAAGGGTGCATATAATTGCTACCCAGATTTGCTTAATTACAATTCATAATGAAGTTATGGACTAATTAAGCCTTAATGAGTAGTTCAATAAAAATTGTCCTTTTTTTTGGTCAATTCCTTGTCATTTTGGATTCTTTCTGGCAAATAGGTCTGTATTCCTAGGGTGCATATCGCTTCTATATATAGCTTGTATGTAGCTTGCGACATTTCTTGTGCAAGGTGGCCCACTTTAGATCGTTCCTTCTGGACTAGACGGGGTCAGAGTGAGCTTCACTATCATTGACGGTCCTGTAATTAGATTTATGGTCATTTTGTACACTTCAAAATTAGCTTAGAATCACTGGATTTTGTTTACTGTTCAGCTTTAAGTTTCATTCCAAATACTAGAAGCTGTACTCATCACTCTGATCTCTATCAGGTGACTGCTCACACTCCAATTTCACAGATACACTGGAGTATATTTATCTATAAGATGACTCTTGTTCTGTTTCCTTTCATATGCAACGGTAGTGTTGCAAACAAAAATCATAATTTCAGTGAATTAAATAAGACACCATTTGAGTTAAATGATTAAGGCATGACTTTCAGGAACATGTCAGACTTGTTGTTTAATCTTATCAGGTTTTAATCGCTTAATAATGGAAGTATTTCAGTACGATTGCTCTTTTTTAAATTGCTTCACAGTGCTGTTGTAAGCGTGTCTGAGTGTTTGTGGTAACTCTTGTGCTGGCTTCTTGGCCATGGTTTGCTAGCAAGAGATTTTTGTATCAGCGTCACTACCCTGGTTAAACAACGGCTAAATAAATTAGAGAAGTGTGTAATAATCCGCCATAGATGCAAGAGGATCACGTTTTCGACTCGCATTCACATTTTTAATTATGAAGTATGTCTGTCTGTCTTGTACTGTTATTTTTAAAGGGTCACTCCCCAAGCTTTCTCAGTTAATATATGTGCCTTTGTTAAACATCTGACGGTTTCCTTTTATTGCTTTATCAAAGCACGTTTTGGCCTCATTAGTGCATATGTGGTGTGTGCATGTGTTGTCTCATGGCAGAATCTGGGTGGGGCTTTTTTTTTTTTTCTTTCTTTTTATAAAAAGACTGTTGCTGTAATGGAAGGGACTGCATATTTGTGGGAACAAGCGACACTTCATACAGGCTGTGAGGTTCTCTCCAGATGGTTTAGTATGTCTGGAAGTTGGATGATTTGCTTTTTGCATTAATGTCCCACAGAGAACCATTCATTATTCAGAAATGCCCCATATAAACTTGCACGTTGAATTCCCGGTTTCATCTTTCTTTTTACCTTTAATGAGTGATGTACGCATTTGACAAAATTGCAATAAAGTTTTACACAAAGCCCTCCTTGTGAGAGGTATGGTCCCTATTTAGATGCTCGGAGGACCCTCCGAGGTTCTTAGGTTCCTAAGTCACATTCCTTGTGAGCAAAATCGGCCAAAAAATTTGATACTGGTAATGTCTTGTCATCTTTCCCTAATCACGACTTAAGCAGAGGGTACTAACGTTTGTGCCATTGTAATGGTGAATGCTAAGATTTTTTTTTTTTTCTTGAGAACATTTACAGCATTTAGCAGGAACCCTGATCCTGAGCAGAATAACTGCCATCAAAAACATCATAGTAGTACTGAGTGAATAAACTTCTACATTAGACTGACCACATTTTGCTTTGCTTTTACTCTTCAGGGTTTTTGTTTGGTTTTTTTTCTCTCCTTTTTCCTCCCCAAAGCCAGACTTGTAGGTCCTTTGCTGGTATGACCTGTAAATTTAAGTGTCTCTGTGGGTGTTTGTGTTCCTCTGCACTGCACAGCATTACTTTCAATTCCTGTTTCTGTCTTGGTTTCAGATTTGTTACGGCACCAGGGACGATTATGTAGCATTTCTCTTTGTAACTATAAGGCAGACGTCAACTTCCAACAGCTTGCTGTAGCCAGAGAGAAATGTTCTCGGTCGCTTTTGACCGTTTTCAGTAGGTAATAGTAATTTAGAGCTGCTTTGCAAATGACTGCTTTTGTCTAATACAATGCACTTAGTTTTGAGATGAGGCACAAAACGTGTAGGCAGTTTGTGTTTTCACGTGCTGTCGTTGTGATTGTGATTTGTAGTGAAGTTCACCTGAAAAGATTTTGGCTTATGATGGCACATTTTGCTGTGTTGTGGGCAGATTGTTCCTAAAACCCCAGGGAACATGGGGATATAGATAGTAACAAGCAAGAGTGAGCACAAGTAATGTGCAACTGTAGGTTTCAGGAAGTATGGCAGGAATACAGAGCTGAACGGAAGACCACTATTGGAGGAATGAAATGCCGCCAGTTGCCACTGCCAGACAGAACCTAGTCTAGATTTAGAGCTGACACATGTGGTCAGGGTAAATATGTGTTCAGCCATGTAGGCTTGCATATGTCTCACTAGTGAGGGCTCTTCCTTCATGTCCTGTCTTCCTCAAATAGGTTCTTGAGAACTTCTCGGATGCCCCAATGACTCCTAAACAGATCCTTCATGTCATCCAGACGAAGGGACTCAAAGAAATGAGGTCTGTTATTAATGCATATATATTATACACACACACACACACACACACACACACGAGTGTGGTTGTATGGCTTATGTTTTTCACGAGTTGTCTGCTGAATAACTTTTTTTTCCTCCTCCCTTCTCCAATCGTCAACTGTAATGGCATCCCCTATCACAAAATAGAAGGTAAGTTACTATGACTATTGTGCTATATTAAAGAGCTATGACGTGTTAGCACCCGGATTAACCTTTTATATAAATGTGTCATACTTTTAGCGGCACAGCCCCACTAGCCTGCCTTGTTACCATGCTTCACTCACAAGTGAGGGGTGATAGAGTGAAGAACAGCATCTTCTTCAAGCTGCCAGGAAGAATGAGCCTTTTCACACTAAAGGTAGTAATGCTGCACATTTGTTCCTCGCGCTGATTCACTTTTCAGGCGTAGCGTATTGGAGACCTCCGTGATCTCATTTAGGAAGTGTGTATACTGTTCTAGCTTTGCATTTACCAGTGACGTGTACTCAGATCCTGCTGACGCTAATATCGACAGCTGTGTATTTCTAGAAAAATGCCCTCCAGTGGACAAAGAACCCATCAGGTTCTGAGGCTTCAGACCCAAACGCCACACCAGCAGCGTCATCCACAGCTACGTTCGGAGCAGCAGAGGGTGCCGAGCAGGAGAGCGGTGACTCCACGGAAACGACGGCTGCTAGTGGTGAGAATGATGGTGTGTAAAACTCGATTGGTTGGTTTGTTCTGTCAGCAAGTGTTTATTTTTGCTGTTTTAAACGAGGGATGTCCTGATCGTACTGAAGAAACACCAGAAAAAGAAAAATTGTTCATGTGCAAGATCTGTTGGTCAGTCAACATAACTGTAGTAGTCTAAGGTTCATGAGGAAATGGGAGACCGGCTTGACAACTTGATGTGCATTTTGTTTTTGTTCAAGTTCAGTTTTCGGTGATTGCTCTGCACACGCAGCATTAGATAGCGCTCTCTTTCTGGTTACTGGCTTCTCCTGAAAGAACACAAAAGACACACGCACATAGATTGCTAGTAATCAAACGCTGATGAAAGTTATGATGTTACCTGCCGGTTCTTTCTGACTCCTTGCCGCCTGCAGCTGATGCTCGACCACGCCCCTGTTGCCACAATAATGTATTCGGTGTATAAAATACATCCCTGTATCAAATCGGATAATTTGGACTCTGGTGAGATATCAATCAGGTATCAGAATTTTTTAGGCCAGCATCATCAGTCCCAGTAATCAATACTGCATCAGAGGGGTATGTTTTTTCCTAATATGAAACTGAAATAGCCATGGCTTTTCACACATGGAGATATGAAATGCAGTGATGTACAGTATATGTATCGTGCATTCTCATTACAATATAATGGTACTAATATACATCTCAATGGTTGGGATTACCCTGGGGCTTGTCTAATCATGAATGTGCCTTTTTCTCTTTCCCCCCTCTCAATGTAAAGGTTTTATTTATTTTTGTCCATCGTATGCGTCTTGATACTACTATAACTGGATTTTGTTTGTTTTTTCCGGGTATGTGTTCAGAGATTTAAAGCTTTAAATAAAATGAAATTCAGATGAAGGACCACGGCTACCTTAAGCTTCAAGAACACAGGATGAGGGACTACTTCTGGAACCTGAGGGTGAAACTTTGGGATCTAAAAAAGAAAGAAAGCCTTTCAGGAGCTCTGTCACCCCTTTTCC
>JANZLB010000023.1:70689543-70700456 GCA_026167865.1 Notarius quadriscutis | reverse complement strand
AACACCTGACTCTAATTTCACCTTCAAATTAACTGCTAATCCTAGAGGTTCACATACTTTTGCCACTCACAGATATGCAATATAGGATAATTTTCCTCAATGAATAAATGAACAAGTATAACATTGTTGTCTCATTTGTTTAACTGGGTTCTCTTTTATCTACTTTTAGGACTTGTGTGAAACTCTGATGTTGTTTTAGGTCATATTTATGCAGAAAATTCTAAAGGGTTCACAAACTTTCAAGCACCACACACACAGGGCTGTACAAGTAAGTATACAGTAAGGATTATTCCAGTATTATCAGTATTATAATATTGGTGCTAGGTTTCATTTAATCCTAGAATTCATTAAAAGACAGGGTTTTCACACGCAAGCCATGTTCTGTTCATGCCAGGATTCAGTTCATACAGAAGGCTTGCCAGGAACCTGATGCTGATAAAGACCTTTGTGCCAGAGCGTGCATGGGTGTCCACACTCGACTAGTGGCGTGTATGAATGCCACGGGCAAACAGTTTGAACATTTGAGGGATTAATATGTTTATTATTGATATGGTTGTATAATCAATAAAATAATGTTTTGTTTTTTATTACTGTATACCTACTTTTGCAGCCCCTTATGTGTGTACATATATATTTGGATGCAGTGAAGGGAATGGCTTATCAGGAAGTTTAAAAACTTCAAGCATATGTCCAGTGTCTTTTTAATGTAAAACAAAAATGAACCAGAATAAAGATTTGTTACTTTAGAGGTCTCTGTCAGGTGTCATTGAAAATACTGTGTATCCAGTAATACCCGTCATAAAGATTTACTCATGACGTATGGTAAAATTTTAATAAACACAGCCTGTGTTTACAGTAAAGTGTTATTCCTAGTGGTGTGACAATATGCTGGTATACTGGGATAAAATAATCTGACATAGGTGTACTATGATGTTACTGGAACAAACAACAGCAATATTAAAAATAAAAAAAAAACTCAAGATGTGGTGCATCACTTGTTATAGTCCTGAAACCAGATAGCTAAAAGACAGACAGAAAGAAAGACACCAGCACTAATGCGGTACATTCGACCTCCTAGTTAACTGTAATCTGACTTTCACCACTTGATGGCACAACATCTCCACAACAAAGAGTCAAGAAACTTTTCACTGTACTGCAGTTATTTAGTGCTGTGACTCAGCGATTCTCAGTACAACACTGAAACAGCGTACTCCCCCGGCTCGATAACTCACCCTTCCGCCATAAACTGCTAAGTATCCGCTTTACTCGATAATGACTCCATAATGAGCTTTGAATTTCAATGAACGGCTCAAATGCACTGAAAATGGAGATATCAATTCCACTGTGTGTGTGTGTGTGTGTGTGTGCGCTTACCTTAAAGGCCAGGCAGACTTTCCAGGCAATAAGTTTCTCTCTTGCATTGAGGATGACAGGATAGCGCACCTCTTTTCCTTCACTATCTCGTTCCACCTTTCCATCCAGAGCAGGAGATTTACGAGCTTCGGCGTGGGCATAGTCTGGACCTACCGTGTACACCTGAGGTGATATGTACACACATGAATAAACAGGAGACACGTGCTTGGGAACTGTGTGCGCATTTTTGTTTTTCATGTGCATGAACAGATGGAAAATTGGCTATGCCTGAGCAGACAGTCCTTTACAAGAGCATATTACACGGCTGCAGCACCAGGGCACCGTTCCAAGTGCTACTAGTCTTGTCACAGCACCAGACATCTTTTCAGAGCTGTAGGCTTACCCCAGATCAAGGCAAAGCACTGAAGGACCTTAAACGTAAATTAAATCTATAACATATTACCTTAACGTCAGTCCCATCTGTAGGCATAAACTCTTCATATATGTAAGAGCCGGTTTTCCGGACACTACTCTCAGGGGAATAGACACTACTTCTGCTGCCAATCTGGTAGGGGGAGAGAACAAGGACATAAGGACATAGTATCTTATCTAGATTATTGTTTTTGTCTGTGTGTGTGTAAGTGTAACCTTGCGGAAGAGTCTCTGGCTGCCCCCTCCTGCAGATGTGGGGTAGTAGATATAGACATTATGGTCCTCAGCACTCACTGGCTTCTCCACAAATGGCTTCTGGAAAATTTCACCATTTACCTCCACATGGTCCTCTCCCTCAATCAGGTTACATTCTGTCACCATGCACATAAACACATCATAGGCAAGAGATACCGCAGCGATGCTTTCCCAAAACTGTGTCTGCCAGCCAGCTTAACATAATGCTTCATGACCAAGACACACCGAGTGACATTTACTTTAATGAAGCAATTTTAGGCTGATGGGTGTCTTGGAAAATTAATAAATTACTGCTGAACTATGCCTGTGGGAAATCAGAGCTTCAGATCTTGATGCATTTTGCCCTGCGTTAATCCTACACCGTCCATCATTATCCACATAACAGAGAACGCACATCTAATCTTCTTAAGCCAGAGGAAGCTCATTTTTTCAGGTGAAGTATGAATTGAAATCATTTCATCAACCAGCAAGATAGAAATTAGGGGGTGTCATCTTTAATTTAAAACATTCATTTTAAAAGGTAGTATCGCTATTCCAGATTGCGAGTTGGCCTCGTGGTTAGCGTGTCCGCCTTTCAATCGGGAGATCGTGAGTTCTACTCATGGTCGGGTTAGATCAAAGACCATCATAAAAATGGTACCTACTGCCATCTGGCAAGGCACGTTGCAATACAGATGTGAGTAGGGAGTCAAACTCTCGCGGTTACCAGAGGACTCGCCCCCCACTGTAACCCTCGCTGTGTAATAGGTGGGAGGCAGAGGGCTGCAGAAACAGAGATTGGTGCTGCCAAATGGCGCAGGAAAGGACTTTAGACTTTTTTTAGACCACCAAATTTCATCCACTAGTTTTTGAGTTACGTTGGGGGGAAAAAGCAAAAAAAATTAAAAATCCTCAATCCACGGACATATCCGGATTTGCATCAAAATCTAATAGATTGTTCCTTTCTAATAGATGGCCCACCTTTCTGCAAAATTTAATCAGAATCCATTCATTCACTGCTTTTTATCCCCCGCTAGCCGAAAGGCCTGAAGAGGGATTATGTCGTGGTGATGTCTGTACCCATCCGTTCCGGGAAGGGTACTCACCTTCTGAAATCAAGTCCTCTCACAATTTTTATCCCCCGCTGGCCGAAAGACCCGAAGGGGGATTATGTCGTGGCGATGTCCATTCCTCCGTCTGTCTGTCTGTTTGTCCATCCGTCCCAGGAAGGGTACTCACTTTCTGAAATCAACTCCTCTCACCATTTTTGGAGGAATTTCATGAAACTTGGCAGGATTCTTTGTTATATGTCGGTAACACCCATCCATCCATTATCTGTAGCCACTTATCCTGTTCTACAGGGTCACAGGCAAGCTGGAGCCTATCCCAGCGAGAGGCGGGGTACATCCTGGTTATCGCAGGGATGACACAGAGACAAACAACCATTCACACTCATGGTCAATTTAGAGCCACCAATTATCCTAACCTGCATGTCTTTGGACTGTGGGGGGAAACCAGAGCACCCGGAGGAAACCCACGCAGACACAGGGAGAACATGCAGACTCCACACAGAAGGGCCCTCGCCGGCCGCTGGGCTCGAACCCAGAACCTTCTTCCTGTGAAGCAACAGTGCTAACCACTACACCACCGTGCTGCCCCTATTGTACATTATATGTTTGGGTATTTTTTGTGCTGATCAGCCAAGTTAAATTCCTGTATACTTGGACATTTGGCAGATAAACTGATTTGAATTCTGAACCTCTAACACTAATCCCAACCTCTAAACACTGACCTCTGTCCCCAACCTCTAATACTATCCCCAATCTCTAATACTATCTCTAACCTCTAACTCTAGCCTCTAACACTAACCTCAACATTATCCCCAATCCCTGTCTCTAACCTCTAACACTAACCTCTAAATACTAACCTCAACATTAGCCTCAATCTCTAATACTAACCTCTCACACTAATCCCAACTTCAAACACAAATCCCTGTCTTTAACACTAACCTCTAAATCCTAACACTAACCTTTAACACTATCCCCAGCCTCTAACATTATCTGCAACCTCTAACACTAACCTTTAAACACTAACCTTAACACTATCCCCAGCCTCTAACACTATCCCCAACCTCTCATATTATCTCCAAGCTCTAACTCTAACATCTAAACACTAACTTTAACATTATCACTAACCTCTAATACTAACCTCTCACACTAATCCCAACCCCAAACACTAATCTCTGTCTTTAACACTAACCTCTAAATCCTAACACTAACCTCTAACACTATCCTCAGCCTCTAACATTATCCACAACCTCTAACACTAACCTCGAAATGCTCACCTTAACATTATCCCTAACCTCTAATACTAACCTCTCACAGTAATCCCAACCTCCAACACTAATCCCTGTATTTAACACTAACCTCTAAATCCTAATACTAATGTCTAACACTATCTGCAGCCTCTCACACTATCTCCAACCTCTACTGCTATCTCCAACCTCTAACTCTAACCTCTAGACACTAACTTTAACATTATCCCCAGCCTCTAACACTCACCTTTGACACTATCCCTAGCCTCTCACACTATCCCCAACCTCTAATACTAACCTTTTACACTAACCTCTAACACTATCCCCAACCTCGAACACTAACCTCTAAACACTAACCTTAACACTATCCTCAACCTGCCAAACTAACATCTAACACTATCCCCAACATCTAACAGTAACCTTTAACACTATCCCCAGCCTCTAACGCTCACCTCTGACACTATCCCCAGTCTCTTACATTAACCTCTAACACTATCCCCAACCTCTAATGCTAACCTCTAACACTAACCTCAAACACTATCCCCAACCTCTAATACTAACCTCAAACACTATCCCCAACCTCTAACACTATCCCCGACTTCTAACACTGACCTGGAAACACTAACCTCTAACACTATCTCCAACCTTTAACACTGATCTCTCACACTGACCTCTAACACTCTCCCCAACCTCTTACACTAACCTTGAAGACTATACCCAACCTCCAAAACTATCCCTGACCTCTAACACTGACCTCTAAATACTAACCTCTAACACTTATCTCTAATGCTATCCCCAACCTCTTACATTAACCTCAAACCCCAACCTCTAACATTAATCACTGCCCTAACACTATAACCTCTAGCACGAATCTATTCTGTATTTTATTCCCTAAATATTGTCATGCACCCTGAACACTAACCTATAACTACTACCCTCTAACTCCTAAACCTGACAGACCTCCTTTACAGTCACTCTCAGGATTTCCAATTACAGCTCAATATTCAAAAAGCCCAACTGATTGTTTATCCACATTTCTGCATGATTAAATCTTTTCATAGGTACAATCTTGACTTGGCCACAAATTTATTATAAGCAATTGGCACTGAATGTTTTATGTAAATTCAGTGTCTGACTGCTGATTGTGAGAAACTGACAGAAGCATATTTTATAATTTCAAACAAAAAGTTATGAATTTTCTGTTGTTCTTGGCACCAGAGTTGGGTAACAGAACTGCACCAGACATGCAATGCCATCTGTAAGGTTTTACTTTCAGGAACCAATATTACTAAATCTGATTTGATTCAATTTATTTCCTGATTACAGATCTATTTTCACCCTGTAGTAGGAGTTAAATATGAGTAGAGAGGCAAGCAGTCTGAGTGATGCTCATGCAGCAATTAAAACGACGTTTCAGAGTACAGGATTTCACTGAGAAGTAAAAAAAAAAATTGTGTAGAAGGGAAATGGTCCAGTCTAGATGAACTTACCAACTCAGATTTGTTTGCAGCTATAGACAGCACACTGAAGAAATTTAAGTAAATTTATCAAATATTTCTAATTATGAAAATTACAATAAAACAAATATAAGTGTATTTGGTCTGTTACTAGACATTTAAAAGTATGATGGATTATGGTGGTGTAGTGATTAGCAATGTCGCCTCATGGCAAGAAGGTTCTGGGGTCAAGCCCAGTGGCCAATGGGGACCTTTCTGTGTGGAGTTTTGCATGTTCTCCCTGTGTCTGTTTCCTCCGGCTGCTCTGGTTTCTCCACAGACATGCAGGTTAGGCTAATTGGTGGCTCTAAATTGACCGTAGACGTGAGTGTGAATGGTTGTTTGTCTCTATGCGTCAGCCCTGCGATGACCTGGTGACTTGTCCAGGGTGTACCCCGCCTCTTGCTCATAGTCAGCAGGGATAGGCTCCAGCTTGCCCACAACCCTGCACAGGATAAGTGGCTACAGATAATGGATGGATGGATAAATCTAGATCTATTCTCTTTTACAGTCTGTAAAGCAATTCATGTGTTTTAAGTTTTTTTTTTTAAATCTTGATAATGATAAATGGAGATAAATCTGTACAAATCACTTCCAGTTTTCTGTGTACATTTCCACACTGCAAACGTTTCCTCAAGCTATAGTCAGACAGATCTACATGCAGCGAGCATGAAAGCTGATGGAAAAGAGACAAAGAAGTAGCCAGCAGATAGTTTTGTATATCTATCTATCTATCTATCTATCTATCTGTCTGTCTGTCTGTCTGTCTGTAGGAGCCAATTTTAGTGTAAAATTGCTTTGGTTTAGAGGCTCATATTTTTGCTTTAGATTTACTGGCACTAAGCTTGGAACTTTTATTTTGACAGAGCCTTAGGTCACCTATTCAGGTAAAAGATGGTGTATTCCACGTGCTCAGTCTAGTCTCAGTTAGACGATGGAAGACGTTGGTGACCAATAGTTTTTTTCCCACTTCCAAGATACACTTGAACAATTAGACTTAACTCTTCATTTACTTTGATTTCACCCTTTGGAACTTACATATTTGGAATAACCCTTTTGTGGATCTACAAACAATTGGATTTTACACCACTGTGTGCCACCTGCTTGCCTGTCTGCTATCTACCTCTCTTCATCCCTGCCTTGCCTGCCTACTTGTCTGCTTGACCACCTGCCCTCTTCTTGCCTGCCTGCCCTCATTGAACACAGGTATGAGTAACAGCCAGACACAGTATTTGAGATAAGCACATAACAACTAAACAGCATCTAAAGTTTATTTTGACTTTGTTTGGCCATCTATCTACATACCTATCTACCTACCAACCAACCAGTCTATCTATCTACCAACCAACCCCAACCAGAGGAGCCTGTTTTGAACCTGGTTGTCTAATGGTCAGGTGGCTTCCATCCTCGAAATTTAAAAGATGGCAGTTCATAAGAAAAGGTCAAGCAGCAGACATTGGGGACAACTTGTTGTACGTTGCTCTGGATAAGAGCATCTGCTAAATGCCTGGAATGTAATGTAATGCAACAACAAAGTTATAGATTGGCAGAGGGTGAAAACGACTGTCCACTGAGTGGGGTGATCGTCAATGCCTTCAAATGTCACTCAACCACTGTAGGATGACATCAAGTGACCTACAAAAAGAATGGCAAATGGCAGCTGAGGTTAAGTGCATGGCAAGGATGGTTCGAAATGGGCTCCTCTGGACAGGGTTGAAGCCATACAAAGTGAGAAAAAAGCCCTTCATCAATGAGAAGCAAAGAAGAGCCAGGCTGAGGTTTGCTAAAGACCATAAGGATTGAGCCGTAGAGGACTGGAGTAAGGTCATCTTCTCTGATGAGTCCAATGTTCAGCTTTTCCCATCACCTGGCTGTCTAATGGTCAAATGGAGACCTGGAGAGGCCTACAAGCCACAGTGTCTTGCACCCATTGTGAAATTTGGTGGAGGATCAGTGATGATCTGGGGGTGCTTCAGCAAGGCTGGGATGGGGCAGATGTTTGTTTGTGAAGGACACACATTAATCAAGCCATGTTTAAGGTTATCCTGGAAGAAAACTTGCTTCCTTCTGCTCTGACTCTGTTCCCTAACTCTGAGGATTGGGGTTTGCAGCAGGACAATGCTCCAGGTCACACAGCCAGGTCAATCTAGGTGTGGATGGAGGACCACAATATCAAGGCCCTGTCATGGCCAGCCCAATCTCCAGACCTGAACCCCAGTGAAAACTTCTGGACTGTGATCAAGAGGAAGATGGATGGTCACAAGCCATCAACCAAAGCTGAGCTGAGTGAATTGAATATTTGTGCCAGGAGTGGCATAAAGTCACCCAAGAGCAACGTGAAAGACTGGTGGAGAGCATGCCAAGATGCGTGAAAGCTGTGATTAAATGTTTTTCCACCAAAAATTGATTTCTGAACTCATCCTAAGTTCAAACATTAGTAGAGTGTTGTTTAAAATTGAATATGATCTTGATTTCTATTCATTATTCAAGGTCTGAAAACACTTGATCTTTTTTGTTATTTTGACCAGTTGTCGTTTTCTGCAATTAAATGCTCTAAGTGAGAGTATTTTTATGTGGAATTTGGTGGAAATGTTGTCAGTAGTTTCTGGAATAAAACAAATTGTTCATGTTCATCAACCACATACCTATAAATAGTAAAACCAGAGAAACTGATAATTTTGCAGTGGTCTCTCTCTCTCCTCTCTCTCATATATATAATAAAATTTATTACAAGGTTGTGCAAAGATATGACATTTATCTTTGAGTGTTGAACATATCCACGAGGGAGTGAAGCAAATGAGTGAAAATATTTTCAACACAAGATAAACTTCATATCTTTGTGCAACCATGTATCCATCCATTTTCAGCTGCTTGTCTGGGTAGGGGGCAGAGGTACATAGCAGCCTAAGTAGAGCAGCCCAGACTTCCCTCTCCCCGGCCACCTCTGCCAGCTCTTCCGGGGGAATACTGAGGTGTTCCCAGGCCAGCCGAGAGATGTAATCTTTCCAGCGTGTCCTGGGTCTGCCCTGGGGTCTCCTCCCAGTGGGGCATGCCCAGAGAACCTCCCCTGGGGGGCATCCAGGGGCCATCCTAACAAGGTGCCCGAACCACCTCAACTGACTCCTTTCAATGTGGAGGAGCAGCGGTTCTACTCTGAGTCTCTCCCAAATGACCAAGCTTCTCACCCTGTCTCTAAGAGAGAGCCCAGCCACCCTGTGGAGAAAACTCATTTCTACCACTTGTATCCACGATCTCATTCTTTCGGTCACTACCCATAGCTCGTGATCATAGGTGAGTGTGGGAATGTAGATGGACCAGTAAATTTGGCTCAGCAAACAGACCACCTTTACCACAACAGACCGGTTTAACATCTGCATCACTGCTGACGCTGCCCTGATCCGTCTCTCCAACTCCCGCTCCCCCTTACCCTCACTCGTGAACAAAACCCCGAGAACTCCTCCACTTCAGGTAGCAACTCCCCCCTGACCTGGAATAGGCACTCCACCCGTTTCCGGCTGAGCGCCATGGCCACAGACTTGGAGGTACTGATCCTCATCCCAGCCGCTTCGCACTCAGCTGCAAACCATCCCAACGCATGCTGTAAGTCACAGATTGATGAAGCCAACAGGACCACATCATCCACAAAAAACAGAGTCATGATCCTGATGCCACCAAACCAGACACCCTCTGCCCCTTGGCTGTGCCTAGAAATTCTATCCATAAAAGTTATGAACAGAACCATTGACAAAGGACAGCCCTGGTGGAGTCCAACATGCATCGGGAATGAGTCCGACTTACTGCTGGAAATGCGAACCAAACTCCTGCTCCGGTCATACAGGGACCAAATGGCCTGCAGTAGGGGGCCCTGAACTCCATACTCCTGAAGCACCCCCCCCCCCCCCACAGGTCACCACAAGGGACACAGTCGTAAACCTTTTCCAGGTCCACAAAACACATGTACACTGGTTGGGCAAACTCCCATGCACCCTCCAGTACCCTTGCAAGGGTAAAGAGCTGGTCCAGTGTTCCATGACCAGGATGAAAACCGCATTGTTCCTCCTGAATCTGAGGTTCGACTATCGACCGGACTCTCTTCTCCAGCACCCCAGCATAGGCTTTCCCAGGGAGGCTGAGAAGTGTGATTTCCCCCTGTAGTTGGAACACGCTCTCTGGTCCCCCTTTTTAAAAAGGGGGGGGGACCACCACCCCAGTCTGCCAATCCAGAGGCACTGTCCCTGACCTCTACACAGTGTTGAAGAGGCGTGTCAGCCAAGACAGACCAACAACATCCAGTGCCTTTAGGAACTTGGGGTGACTCTCATCCACCCCCAGAGCCTGGCCACTGAGGAGCTTTTTAACCACCTTGGCAACCTCAGCCCCTGTGATGGGCAAGTCCTCCCAAGCACCCTCAGACTTCGCGTCCTCCTCAGACAACATGAAGGTGGGATTGAGGAGATCCTCAAAGTATTCCTTCCACTGCTAGATGTTCCTAGTTAAGGTCAACAGCACTCCATCCTCGCTGTAAACAGTAGGGACAGAGCACTGCTTCCCCTTCCTGAGCTGCCGGGCAGTTTGCCAGAATCTCTGAGTCCAACCAAGTCATTTTCCATGGCCTCCCCGAACTCCTCCCACAACGGAGTTTTTGCTTCAGTGACCGCTGGAGCTGCATTCTGCTTGGCCCTTCGGTATCAGTCAGCTGCCTCTGGAGACCCACAGGCTAACCAAGCCTGATGGGACTCCTTCAACCTGACTGCTCCCCTCACTGTAGGTGTCCACCACCGGGTTCGGGGATTACCACCACGACGGGCACCAACCTTGCAGCTGTAACTCTGCACGGCCGCCTCAGCAATGGAGGTGTGGAACATGGTCCACTCTGATTCAATGTCCCCATTCTCCCCCAGTATGCAGTTGAAGATCTGACTGATGGGAGCCTCTGCCAGACATTCCCAGCATATCCTCTCTACATGTTTTGGGCCTACCAGGTCTCTCTGGCCTCCTCCTCCCCTGCCATCTGATCCAGCTCGCCACCAGGTAGTGATCAGTTGACAGCTCTGCTCCTCTCTTCACCTGAGTGTCCAAGACAT
>JANZLB010000023.1:67559181-67569294 GCA_026167865.1 Notarius quadriscutis | reverse complement strand
TTCACAACTTTTTACCATACGGTTCTATAGGTTGCCATAGACTTCCATTACGGAAGAAAGTTGAACAATAATAAGAATACATAGAAACACAATGGAGTTCTGCAGCATAGCTGCTAGACCCCCAAAAACAGAATGCAGTGATTTGCAAATCATGGAAACCTGATATTTTATTGAAAGAAATACAAAAACGACATATGAAATGTTGAAAAGAATTTATTTATTAAAATCCATGCTCATTTTGAATTTGAAGTCAGCAACACATTTCAAAAAGTTGGGACATGGGCATGTTTACCACTGTGTTGCATCACATCTACTTTTAACAACACCCTGTAAATGTTTGGGAAGTGAGGAGACCAGTTGCTGTAGTTTTAAAAGTGAAATGTTCTCATTCTTGCCTGATGTACAATTTTATTTGCTCAACGGTTTGGGGTCTCTTTTGTCGTATATTTGTGTTTCATAATGCACCAAATGTTTTCAGTGGGAGACAGGTCCGGACTGCACATAGGCCAGTTTAGCACCCAGACTCTTCTGCTACAGAGCCATGCAGTTGTAATATGTGCAGAATGCAGTTTGGCGTTGTCTTGCTGAAATTAGCAAGGCCTTCCCTGAAAAAGATGTCGTCTGGATGGCAGCATGTTGCTGCAAAACCTGTATACATCATTCAGCGTTAATGATGCCTTCCCAGATGTGCGAGTTACTCATGCCATGTGCACTAACACACTCCCAGACCATCACAGATGCTGGCTTTTGAACTGTATGCTGATAACATGCCAGATGGTCCCTTTCCTGTTTAGGAGACATGGTGTCCATGCTTTCCAAAAATAATTTCAAACTTTGATTCATCAGACTCCAGGACAGTTTCCACTTCGCTTCAGTCCATCGTAAATGCACTCGGGCCCAAGAAAGGCGGCAGTGCTTCTGGATATTGTTTATATATGGTTTTAACTGGCAGTTTTGGATGCAGTGATGAACCATGTTCACAGATGATGGTTTTCAGAAGTGCTCCTGGACCCATGCAGTGATTCCACTCCAGAATTGGTTCTGTTTTTGATGTAATATTGCCTGAGGGCCTAAAGATCACAGGCATCCAATGTTAGTTTTCGGGCTTGTCCTTTGTGTGCAGAGATTTCACCGGATTCTCTGACTCTTTTCATGATATTATGTACTGTAGATGATGTGATCCCCAAATTCTTTGCAATTTTACATTATTCTTAAAACATCTGGTCTGATCGAACCAAAATTATCTTAGAAGTATCAAATTGTCACACCTCTACAATTTACAATATCATAGACAATGCTTGCGTACATCATATCTAAACAAGCTTTAATTCAGTGAAGCCCCCCCCCCCCTTTTTTTTTTTAAATAGTGCTTTATCTTTATCAAAACAGAAAGTTTGATTTCAGTATGATTTGTATGTATACCTGGTAGAGCTATGATTTGTATGTGTACCTGGTAATGAATATTGGATCATTCTTGCTTATATTCATGGTGGTGGGTGATTTAGATATAATGCTTTACGTTGGTGGCTTATAATTTAGAAAGGTGGTGGTCACTTTCAAAAGGTGATCTGAAAGGCATATAATCAAAATTAAAAAGTTATAGCCTTTCAAAAATTATCTTAATGTTGGAATATATTCAAACTGCTTCACTGCTGTTAAAATGCACCATTTTAAGTATAAAATTTTCAAAAATTTCCAGAGAAGAGCCCCTGTCCCTCAATAGGATATGCCTCAGCACTGCGTGCCTTGCTGTCAGGGCCTTCGACCCTCTTTTCTTTCAACTTTCCCTTCTACTCGGAAACTTGCGCTGGGTTACTCGGAAGAGGTAACCCAGCGCAAGCAAGCAGTCGTCCGTTCCTGCAGCCATGACGGCGCTGGTCGCGCACCCGCTTGTCACACTGGGGGTAAAAGCGGCAACCGTGGGAAGTGGGGGAAGGAATGCAAGAGCGTCTCACTGCAGTGATCTTCAGGGGGAGTTGTTCCAGCAACGACTTTGGCTGACGCCAGTGCTGTCTGAGGGAGCAGATAAGATTGGGATTGTTTGGTCTTGGGGCGAGTAGACGCTTTCTTTTATACGACGACTGTGTTTGTCCATTCTGGTCTCTGAATCGATCCATTTCCTTTGCAAAACCAAAAGCTTCTCCATGATGTTATCCATGTTGTGGTTCAAGTTCTGAATAGCCACAGTCTGAGTGCTGACAGCTCTGCCCACCGCTTCAATCATGTCGGGCAGCTTTGTGGGGCTCTGAACAGCTGTCACCGTTGTGATTTCCTCGATAAACCAGGGCAATGCCTAATCCAATCAGCAAAAGTCCTGTAATCATGGCTCCAAATAGGTAGATATCTTCAATGTCCTCCACAGAAAGAATCGCCAAGCACACGACCCGCCACCGCTCCCACGCATCCATCGTGTAACCAGCCACAAACGTTCCGGCAGGACAGGCGGGTTCCCCCGAACCCAGGCTTCTCGTCAAGAAAACTGTCAATTTCGTTAAGAGACCAGTTTATCAATTCCATGCTTTTTATTTTGTTTAGAAAGCAATGCGGAGAGAGCGAGCTTGCGTTCATTCACTCACTCGCAAGCTCGCTCGCTTTTGATGATGGTCATTTGATGTTCATACAGTGTGTATTCTGTGTGTGTGTGTTTTACCCATAATGCACTACGAGTCCATAACAGCATCATTCACAGTAAAAAAGAATTGCTAAACAGTAAACAGCTCCTTCGCTTATTAGACAAAACCTGAAATAAAACGAAATCACAATGGACCACCTTTTGTATTTATTCTGTTCCCCTTTAAACAGCAGCCCAAAGTGTTTTATTCCTCTTCCACCACAGCAAACTACAATTCTTATTCATTAAAAAATTGACACATTGTGATTTTATCCACTTACGGTTACATTCAGTGTAGCTGGAAATGAGTTCGGTCCTGTTGTCACTTACATTATATGTTCGGGGCGGTGGAGGTGTGGTGAGATAAGGGTCCACAAGCAGAACATAGACAGTAATCCAATAAAAAAAGCTGATTTAATCCAGGGAAAAAGGGCGTGGCAAAAAGGTGAACAAATGGGACAAAAACAAATGGCAAAATAGTCCGGGTAAAAAGAAACAAAAAACTTGACAAAAACTCAAGGCAGACAAGGACAAAAACGCTGGAGCAAAAAAACATAAACAAGAAGAAAACTCTAAGTGCTAAAACCATAAACTAGAAAAATAGCTTAAGCAAAAACCATGAAATGCCATAAAGGCACAGAAACGGCTGGAAATAGCAAAACGAGACGTTCTGGCAATTCCCGTCCCGGATCTGGATCGGCACTGGTGCGGGAGATCTGTAATCTGCAGAGTGGATGTCCGGGGCGGAGCATGACATTATAGCAGCTATAAACACACGTTCCTTCAGCAGCCTCTCTTTATTCTCTCTTCAAGTTAATAAGACAAAAAATAAATCACAGCTTGTTACATCACATTACTGATAAACTGTAGAAAAGAAGAAGAAGAAGTGTCAGCTCCTCAGTCCTAAAGATGCTGGAAAGCTGATACTGGAGGCTCCTTACAGAAATGTTCCACAAACACGTTTCTCCTTATGTTAAGAAAACTTCACCATATCAATGACTTTTAAATGCATTTATGTGAAACCTCTGCTGTACACGCCCCCGTGAACAATTTGTTACTATAGAAACGATAACGTATCAGAACAAGCGCATTAATTAATATAAACCTGCACTACTGTCAGAGCTGCTGTTGTAGAACATTAATCAACACCTTCTGACCAATCAGAGTCCAGAACTCTACAGCGCCGTGGTGTCAGTGTTTAAAATAAATCTCGCACTCCTGTAACATGTAGCCCCTCCCCCGCTCTCAGGTTTGTCTTATGAATATGCATGACATGGGCGTGTGTGAAACTGTGAAGGTGTCAGGCAGCGTTTCCTGGAATAGCGCCACACACTTCTGAAAATTTGTCCATGCTTGTAAAAAATAATAATAAATTAAAGGGGGGGTGTTTTTTTAAATAAATAAATGAGCGTCCTGTTTATTGATGTGTAATAATGTACAAGCTCAGCGGCCAAGGTCAGGAGTGTCGTGTTCCGTCGCTACGCCGCCATCTAAATAAACCTGCATATGTGAGCCGTAATGGATCCCAGCTCTTAAAAACGACACGGTAATTAAAGTGTTTTCCCTGCTGACATCACTCGGGTTTATGCCTCGCTCTCTCGCACACTCATGCGCTCTATATTTTCCTCTTCAGCTCCTTTTAAGAGTCCACTTAAGGCCTCTTTTGTAGCTCCAGATGTTTTGTGTGGCTATTTATTTAGCTCATAAACAGGACGCCAAAAGCGTCCACCATAATGATGGAGAGGGGAAACGGCAATTACGCTGCAGCAGAGCTTTTTTACAAACCACCGCTGCCATTTCATTTCATTCAGCTCTGGGGGGAAGAGAGAGAGAGAGAGAGAGAGAGAGATTTTTTTTATCAGAGGAATGTTTTATCTCTGTGAAAAGGAGAGTGGAGAGAGGGTTACCAGATTGAAATGCAAATCCTAACATTTTCGCAATTCATCAGGGGCCAGAGTGTGAGCCGTAACAACAAAACCAGCGCGGTGAGAGCTCAGCGTGAAAAGGAGACAAAAACGCATGGCGGAAGCTTTTCCTGATCACAGCACAACCTCTCACACCTCCGTCTGTTCTCTTCTTTTCTAAAAAAAAAAAAGTGCTGAACCTGGAGGGTGAGGAGCAGAAAAAAAAGAAAATGTTGTGACATCGCTAATGGTTTTGTCGTCAAAGCTAATCAGCTAAAACATAATTAGCATACATGGAAACAGCAAGAGGAGTCGCGCTGATAGAAAACATATAGCTAGCTAAATTCTGCTAGCTAATAAGCTAAGAATAGCTGAGCACGTGAGGTGTGAAGTCCTGGAGAAAGTGCTGACTGTAACGGAAATGTAAGAGAATGAGCTACAAAAATCAAAACATTTAACAAATGCTTCCTAAAGATACTGTCAGGACTTAACTAGCCAACTAGCTTAGCATTAGCATTGATTAGCTATATTAGATTAGCCAGATTAACGCGCTAGTAAAATATAACGACAAGAGAAGGAGAATCGTTGCATATTAGTCGAGGGATTAGCGGGATGTTAGCATACTAGCATATAAAACTAGAATATTAGCTTTAGTATGTGCGAAAATATTAGCATTTTAAACAACCAATCAAATGCTTACGTTCTCTCTGTGGCCTATAGCGCGCTGTCTCTCTGTATCAATCTGTCAGACTGTTGCTTTCTGTCTGTCTGCTCACCTGTCAAAATGTCTGTCTATATCTGTCTGTCTGCTCACCTGTCTGTCTATATCAGTCTGTCACTTTCTGTCTGTCTCCTCACCTGTCTAACTGTCTCGCACTCTGGCTGGCTGTCCATATCTCTTTGTCAAACTGTCACTTCCTGTCTGTCTCTATACTCACATGTCTGTCTGTATATCTGTCTGTCCATCACCTTCTGTCTTTATACTCACCTGTCTGTCTGCTCAACTGTGTGTCTGTCTGTCTACAGTTCTGTCTGTAGCGTTGATTAGAATGAGGAGGAAAATAAACAGCACTTTGACGAGTCTGAGGTTTAAAACAGTTCTTTGTAGGTCTACACTTGTGCGTGTGTGTGTGTGTGTGTGTGTGTGTGTGTTGAATTACTTTTTTCCTGTAACTTTTTTTGTAAAGCATTGTTTCTTCTCCTGACCAACCTGTCTCTCTCTCTGTCTGTCTGTCTGTCTCTCCAGATTATCATCATTACATCTGACCAGTCCAGTTTTTTTTTTTGTGTGTGTGTGTGTCCTCACGTGTGTTAGCCTCAGCAGGAATCCTTCCTCTAATCTGCGCTAGTCTGCTGCTAGCGTTAACCTTTGCTAGCATGCTGGTGTCCAGATGGTGCGTGTCATTAGCGTCGCCCCGGCTGAACACGTCGCCTCGTTTTTAACGGATCTTCCTTCTGAACCAGTTAATGATGTGAACTTTAGCATGTCGAGGTCATAATGCTAATAACAGGATTTGAGGATGAACTCCGCTGGTCGTCTCTCGTTCTGACGTTTGTGAGCAGGGATTTCACCGTGCTCGCGTCCTTACTGTCTCGCTGGCTTTGATGTTCTCTAGCATGGCAGGTGCGCTTTAATTAGTGAAGGCTAATTAGCAGACTAGCAAAAGCAACACACTGCTTGACAAAAGGCCTTCCACTGGATCTGGGTCTGCTAATGATGTTGTTCTTTAGCATGGTAGAGTCTCAATGCTAATGAGTTTATGCTAATGATGACTGAAGTTTAGGGTGAAATTCTTTCTAAGCATTTTTGTCTGGCCCGGTTTTCATCTCACATGGATTTCTCTTATATTATGCTCTGTGTTAGCATTGTGCTAGCTTTCGTGTTTCCTAGCATGGCACTGTTTACAAGATGTGAGTTAGCATTGGCTAATTAGCAAAACACAGGCAACAGACTCTTCTTTTTATTTTTAAGATTTAATTTTAAGATGTAAAACCTTTAAATCATGTCGTTAAATCAATATACTCCTGTGACAGACACTTTTTTACAACACAGGCTAGCTTATGAACTAGCAAGCCATCACCCCATGTGACCGTGTGTATGATTAGTCAGTTAGCAAGGCTAGAGTGTAAACCAACGAGTTAAGAAGTCTTTCAGGAGTTTGATTGAGCTAATAGTATTAGCAGTGAGTTTATAGGTTATGAATTTGCAAACATAAAATACACGAATGTAAAAATCTTAATGTCTGCATGGCCTAGTTAGCATTTAACTGTTTATAATAATGTTTCCTGTTTGACTAAATTTGTAGAATTTATTAAATAATAATTGTAAGTATGTATAAGAGCAAGTTAGCAACTTGCTAATCATCATAGCCACTTTGATACTGGTTTGCTCGTAAACAAGCTAGCTGGTGTTATACCGAGTGTCTGTTGCAGGAGTGTGTTAGCGAAAGATAAATAGCTTCCTGCTATCTTTACACGGAGACGCTGTCATTAGAGAAGCTAAATTGCTAGCTAGCCTTAAAATGAAGTATTCAGTGGCGAGTCTGTGCAGGAGATAAAATCCACCAAATGCTAATAACTGGGAAAAAGCGAGCGTATTTGTTTCCTTGAAGTGAAGTCGTGCTCTCTGATTGGCTGGAATCGTAAAGACGCCCACTTTACCTGCAGCTAATGTACTTTTCCAGAGAGCGTTAGCCTTTTTCCTGATTTTATCAGAATTACAGCTAATACGTTTTTTATTCCATAATTTTGCCACAAACACTAAAATATAACAGCACGAACACACGTTTTCTTTCTTTTTCCTCCTTGACGAGCAGCACGCGCAGGGAATCGGGCTCGGGGTAAATATTTACGCTGCTAATTACTGCACATGCATTATTAATAGCACTGAAATTCCCTCAAAGAGCAGATCATTAATCTACAAAATTAGTCAAAACCTAATAAAGCTGATTGTGTTGTTGTTTTTATTTAAAAAAAAAAACCTCTCTGATCATTTTGTTCTTATTTTCTGGAACACAGCCCCTCCCCCATTCCCCTCCACACTTCCTGTTCCGGTGTTGTGTGAGTTATTGCACTTGTTCTGGTGAATAAAAACAGAGCCTGGCGATGTGGGGCCGGTAAATATTAGCTCAAATTCTATTAGCATATATTAGCACAATCTGCTGGTTTAATTGGAGACAGCTGTGCACTTTTAATGCATGTTGACATTTGGATTTTTTAAATCCTTATATTTATACGGCAGATTAACGCGTAAAGCCATCGTGAGCTCATTCCTTCGATAAAATGCGAATCGGGGTGTCAGTCAAGTAAGGGGTGTGGCCTAAAGCATCAAAGTCAAGCAGGAGGTGTGGTCTAAAGTACCAGAGTCAAATGGAGGTGTGGCCAGCAGCATCAGTATCAAGTTGAGGCTCTGGCCTAAATTTTCAGAGTTGAATAGAGGGTGTGGCCTAATGCATCAAAATCAAGTTGGGGTGTGGCCTAAAGTATCAGAGTTAGGTAGGGGGTGTGGTCTAAAGTTTATGGGTAGCAACTTATACAGTGATACAGTACCATTTTAAGCTAAATTTCCTCTTAAAAATTATTATTATTATTATTATTATTATTATTATTATTATTATTATTATATTTTTATTAGTAAACTAATTGCTGTATGAAATATGTGACATTTCCCTCTCTAAAAACACTGTTATATAATATAAATAAATGTTGTGGAATAAACACAGCTGTTTATTTAATGAGTTTAAAATTCATTAAGCCACATCCATTAAATTAGAATAAAAATAAAATGCTCTTAACATTTCAGGAATGCTGAATTATCATAATGTGTCCTTCATGCTCGTGTGTGAGTGATGGCCCGTTCCTGCCCCCCGCCTCAGCAGAGCTTAACGGAGCTGTCAGTCTGAGGGGATTCACTAACGAGCCAGACAACAGGCCATTAGTCTCCAGGAGCTTAATTGCTCGTTAATTGGCTAATTAGCGTTGTGCTTTGTTTTGGGCTGCGCTTGTTTACCGTACCGCTTCTCCCTGTGCTCTCTCTCCACATCACTGCTGAATTTAGCGACACTCACACGCTGAAGGTGAAGGGCATGAGGTTGTGACTTTATCCGAGTGTGTGCGTGTGTTAAACCTGTGTGATGAGTCCTCCAGTGGAGCTTAACGATATCAAGAGGAAACAGTGTGCTGGATTACGGGACTCATTAAAACACAACAATGCGCTTGTTATTTCAGATTCATCCCAAAACTTATGTCTACTTAGTGTTCTTATTAGAATGTCAGCCAAACAGTAAAAACACACTGAACACGGCTCCGCCCCGACACCCAACACGGCTCCGCCCCTGACACCGAACAAGGCTCCACCCCTAACACTGAACACAGCTCCGCCCCTGACACCAAACAAGGCTCCGCCCCTGGCACTGAGCACGGCTCCGCCCCTGGCACTGAGCGCGGCTCCACCCCAGACACTGAGCACGTCTCCGCCCCGACACCAAACAAGGCTCCACCCCTGAAACTGAGCGCGGCTCCGCCCCGACACCAAGCACGGCTCCGTCCCTGACACCAAACAAGGCTCCACCCCAAACACTGAGCACGGTTCCGCCCCAGACACTGAGCACGGTTCCGCCCCAGACACTGAGCACGGTTCCGCCCCAGACAGCAAACACAGACATGACATGATTGAGAGGTCACTGAGGATGATGTAGTGCACTTATCTTATGCACTAACTGCTAATTAGCCCGTTAGCAGTGTGTTTCCTTGTCCTCTTTACTAATGACTGTTCTTTGTGATGCAGTATTCAGGACCTGCGTCCCAAACCACACATCAACATCACTAACACTCTACAACATCACTAACACACTACAACATCACTAACACTCTACATCACTAACACTCTACAACATCACTAACACTCTACAACATCACTAACACTCTACAACATCCCAAACCACACTACAACATCACTTACACTTTACAACATCACTAACACACTACAACATCACTAACACACGACAACATCACTAGCACACTATATCATCACTAACACACAGTAACATCACTAGCACACTACAACATCCCAAACCACACTACATCACTAACACACTACAGCATCACTAACACACTACAACATCCCAAACCACACTACATCACTAACACACTACAACATCACTAACACACTACAACATCACTAACACACTACAGCATCACTAACACTCTACAACATCCCAAACCACACTACAACATCACTTACACTTTACAACATCACTAACACATTACATCACTAACACTCTACAACATCACCAACACTCTACAACATCACTAACACACTACAACATCACTAACACACGACAACATCACTAACACACTATATCATCACTAACACACAGTAACATCACTAACACACTACAACATCACTAACACACTACAACATCACTAACACTCTACAACATCCCAAAACACACTACAACATCACTAACACTCTACAACATCACTAACATTCTACAACATCAATAACACTCTACAACATCAATAACACACTACAACATCACTAACACTCTACAACATCCCAAAACACACTACAACATCACTAACACTCTACAACATCAC
>JANZLB010000023.1:67419993-67430543 GCA_026167865.1 Notarius quadriscutis | reverse complement strand
GTCC
The DNA here is from genome assembly GCA_026167865.1 of Notarius quadriscutis. NCBI lineage: Eukaryota > Metazoa > Chordata > Actinopteri > Siluriformes > Ariidae > Notarius > Notarius quadriscutis. Next base: position 67,430,539 of record JANZLB010000023.1, on the reverse strand, counting down.
TCAACAATGTATTTTTGTCTCTTCTTCAGAATAAAAACAGATTGATGAAAACACAACGCAACGTCTGTTACACATGCAATAATTTCATATGGACTGAATGAAATGATGGGACATGCTTTTTATAGCCCTGTGACAGCCAAACATCACAGCATTTTTTCTTTTTATTGTCATTGCATTTGATTTATTAATTGCTATCGGCATGTAAAGAGAATTTCAAGAAATTGAATAAAAAATGGCCTACCTTGCCTTTAAATTCTTCCAATTATCTTAGTGTTTAATAAAGTTGATTAAATCCTTAATGTTATCATTCTCCATCCTTGCTCTCCTCGAATATTTGCCATTTGGCTCTCTCAATTTATAACTGTTTCTTGCCATAACTATCTGTATGTATTTAGAGTTCTTACTTCCTGTACATCTGAACATCATGTGTTTTAGTCTTCTAGTTCTTGACACATTAAGCATTAACCACTGATTTTTTTCCCCAAGTAGTAGATGTGCATCATTAAGTGCAGTCTGACCTTGCCTTAATCTTGTAAAGTTTATATCTTCTCTTCTATTCAATGAAGGGAATACAATCGCCGACCACTTTATTCAGAATACCCATACACCTGTTGTTTTATGTAGTTCTCTCTTCAGCCAATCCCTTGACAGTAGCACAATACATAAAATCATGCAGATACAAATCAAGAGCTTCAGTTAATGTTCACTTCAAACATCAGAATGAGAAAAATTGTGATTTCTGTGACTTTCGCTGTGGCATAGGTGTTGGTGCCAGATGGACTGGCTTGAGTATTCCAGAAACTGCTGATCTCCTGGGGTTTTCACACACAACAGTCTCTAGAGTTTCCACAGAATGGTGCAAAACAAAACCAACAACAACAAAAAACATTGAGTGAGCGACAGTTCTGTGGGTGGAAACATCTTGTTGATAAGAGACGTCAGAAGAAAACGACCAGTGCCGAGTTTCCCAAAAGCATTGTAGCACAAAGATCATTGTTAAATGGTAGAGTGAGCAGCACAATGAACACTCACTCTCCTAGTTAAGATGTTCTTAGTGTTAAGAGGGTTTTGGGAAACACACCATAGATTGGTTCAAGCTGCCAGGAAGGACATAGCAACTTTTTACAACTATGATGAGCAGAAAATTTGTATTAATTTTTCACTGAGATCTTGTGTTGAGGATGAGAGAGTTATTTTTCCAACCACAGTTTTTCCAGGAACTTGATGGTTCACCAGTATCCTGCCAGGTTTTAATAATATGTTGGACAATTCTTAATCCAATTCCAATCATTTCAGCAATCTCCTTAGTTGTTTTCTTTGTTTGATGCAGGCCGATAATTTAACCTGTCTGAGACACAGTAACATCTTTTCATTGAGTATGGGATACATCTTCCAACATGCTTGTTGAAGAAACGAGACTGCTACTCACTGCATCAGTTAGGGTTAAAAGAATTGTTGCCAGCTGAAACACATTAAGCACTGCAGTAGTTATCCAATCAAAGGCGCTTATGTATTTGCTTATTTAAATCCAAATGGCGACCCTTTTTTTTGCTGGGCAATGTATGTGTTTGGCATGCTTGAAATGATTACAGGCTGTTCTGATTGCCCAACTGATGATCCTGACAGGTGATGTAATGGTACATGTCTCTTTTCATAAAGGAGTCTATATCAGTGATGGATGTGGATGTGAAAAAAAATATTGCATACACACACTCACGTTCATCCCACAATAAATTGAAAAACATCTCTGAACAGCTGTGTCTGCATCAGTGATTGCTCCTGGATCGATCCGTGAGGCAGAATCTTGTAGGTGGCAGAGGTCAACATTCCTAGATTGTACAACCTCCTTCAGTACAGACAGATCAAAACCTATAAGTTTTATTGGGGCTTGTCTGGATTCTTCATGTGGGAGGGAAGAAAATTTTTCATAAAGTACATTGGGCTCTCTTTTTCCATCTGGAGATCTAAAATTTGGTTATCCCAATCACACACATGTTGATCATACAAATAGTCCTATAGTGTTTCCTAGGGCAGACTAGATTAAATAGTTGCACAGAAACATGCATTGTATAAATAGTCCGATGGTGTTTCCTATGGCCGACTGCTAAGAGACTGATTTTGAGTCCTCTGATTTTGATTTGCCCAAGTTATTCTTATCTCTTAGTGTTTCGGGGAATAAGAGGGTTGATGAGTCTTACTCAACCATATATGTTCTAAGGCTGCACTATACTGTATGGATATGTTCTTAATAGTTTTTCCAGAGACCAGTTGAGAGGTTCATGCACACTGTGCTAAGAATTATTTCCCAATATTATTTTTATTGGAATTTTACCTCATGCCACCTTGGAAATTCTCCTTCTTTTGTGTTTTGTCTTCTGTGTGTGTTGTGTTTTGTGTCAAAATGGGTGGACATGGTCAGTCTAAGAACGAAGATACAACTTTAAATTAATTCATGTATGAGAAGGGTTTTGGCTACTTTTTATGCAACCTTCTGTTGATAATTTGGCCAGAAGGATGGAGGGTCAATTTATCCAAGGTACTTTTGATGAGAACTACTTGTTAAGACTAAATCTGCATTCTGTTGGTAATAGCGCAGAAAATCTAGGTTCGGAGCAGCAGTCAAACATGGCCGCTACAATTCCCAAACACTACAGCACCCCGCCTCTCTGAAATTCTTGAAGCACATCTGTTTCGTATTGGAGACCAATTAGGACACTACTTAAACCCAGCAAACACTCACCTCTGTGCAAAGTATCATTCTGTGTCTCTGAACCTGATCATAAGAAGCCTTATTTTGACTCTGCCTGACTCTCGCTTACGTTTATATATTGGCTGTATGACTCTCCTGCCCTTTGATATCTTGTTTGCTGATCGCCAGACCCCCACTTTACCCTGACTTCATTAAAAGCCTGCCGCCTGTGATCTGGATGCCTTTTTGTGAAGCACCCACTCTCCCCTGTGCCTGCATCCATAAGTGTCTGCACTCTGACAGGATACTTCACCTCAACAATGGATGCAGCAGAGGAGGTAAAGCAAACAGCTCTCAATGCACATGGGTGGTTATTAGGTTTATTTATGAGCATTTATTATACAAATGTTGAGTGAGCTTAACACTTGAATGTCTCAACTAACTGTTGTCGTCTTGCAGGCCCTCCCGACATACCCTGCTTTTTCCCCCGACTGCTGCCATGGTCCCTCAACTGGAGAAATATTCCAGGGAGGCCACAGAATGCAAAGGGCTTCCTTCTTCAGCGCTCATGTACTTCTCCACCCTCGTCAATGCCACTGAAGAACAGAAGGTGGCTCAGTTCATTAACCTCCTCACCAGTAAAGCCATGAAATATGCAAGCGCTGTCTGGGAATGAGGCAGTGAGTTTACTTCTTATGATCGTTTTGTGGAGATGTTTAAGCGAGTCTTTGACCATCAGCCTGAAGGAGTAGGGGTTGGAGAAAGGAGTCACTGAATATGCTCTAGAATTTCACAGGTTTGCAGCTGGAAGGGGCTGGAATGAACCAGCATTGAAAGCCGCGTTCCGACACAGTTTAAATTCTGAAGTACTCCCTGAAAGGCCTGTCTCAATGAACGATTCACTTAAGACTCTCTAATTGACCTAGCCATCAAGTTGGATCATCTACTGCTCAACCATCCCTCGATCTGACATACTCCAGCTACTTCACTACCACAAACTTCTACACCAATGGAGATCTCCCATGCCTGCATTTCATGCTCAGAAGGAGAGAGGAGGCATCATGAGGGACTTTTGGTTTTACTGCAGTGAACAGGGTCACCTGCTTGTCACTTGTCCTGTCCAACCACCCAGGCTTTAATGAGAGGAAGACCATCAGGCTGAAGCCCATTCCATCAGCCCGGTGAGCCACAAAGTCATTTCCATGCATTCATTCAAAATCCATGTGTTAGTGAAACTATCAGACTCAATTCATATCCTTTCTGCAATTGTAGACTTGGGGGGGGCAGAAAGTAACTTCACCTTGAGACCATCCAAAGGTCCAACTTGCCCACTGAGGAGCTCCAACACCCAGTGAGGCTTCAGGCCACAAATGATGGTCCCAATGGAGAGGGGCTGATCACCATGTGTACGCTTCCTCTGAACATTGAAAATATTGCCCTGTTTGCCACCTGCATGGCCCATCATGCTTTTATTCTGGGCTTTCCCTGGCTTCAAACCTATGACCCCTTAATATTGTGGCAGAACAAAGAAATCCTGCAATGGTCTCCTTGTTTCCAACGATGCTTCCAGCTCCCACATATCTCTGTGGCATCCACATCCATTGAAAGTCTGGCACCAGAAGGCATAGAAAAGATCCTGCCTGCTATCATGACCTGAGTGAAGTCTTCAGCAACTGTAAAGCCAGTGGCCTTCCACCACACTGGCCTTATGACTGCACCATTGACTACCTCCCTGGCACCTCATTGCCATGCAATCACATATCACCTCTCCATTGCTGAGCAGGCGGTGATGGAGGAAGACGTGCAGAAGGCCTTACAATAGAAGTACATTCATCTTTTTGCCTCTCTGGCATCTGCAAGCTGCTTCTTTGTGGAGAAGAGAGGTCTCCACCCATGCATAGATTACCGTGGCTTAAACCAAAACACTGTCAAGTATCCTTATCCACTCCTACTTGTGCCATTGGCTCTTGAGCAACTCCGATCTGCCAAGGTGTTCACCAAACTCTACCTCTGCAATGCATAAAACTTCATTAGGATCTGTGAGGGGAACGAATGGAAGACTGCCTTTAACACTGCCTCTGATCATTCTGAGTACATGCCGTATGGCCTGTCTTGCACACCAAGTGTATTCCAATGCTTCATCAATGATGTTCTATGAGAAATGCTGGGGAAGTACATAATTGCATACATTGATATCTTGATCTACTCTCCTGACTAGGGTTCACACCAAGTACATATCAGGATTGGGCTCAGCTGGTTCCTTGAAAATCACTTGTATGTGAAAGCAGAACAATGTAAGTTCCACATGCATCAGATTTCCTTCTTTGGATACGTCATCAGTACAGACGGTGTCGGTATGGATAGTAACAAGGTGTCCACAGTCACCTCCTGGCCTACTCCCACAACTATCAAGGAACTACAATGTTTTTTCTGGGGTTTGTTAACTTTTATCATAGATTTATTCAAAACTTCAGTTCCATAGTGTCACCTCTCACAACCCTACTGAAAAAGGGACCCAAGCATCTGCAATGGAATCAGGCCAATGAGGAGGCCTTTGAGAGAGTCTCAAGACCACATTCACTTCAGTTCCTGTTTTGCAACATCTAGAGCCCAACATTCACTTCGTGGTACAGTTTGACACATCTGAAACCAGGGTAGGAGGAGTACTGTCTCAATGCTCAGGTGAAAAACCAAACCTACATCCTGTCACCTTTTCAAAGAAACTGACCTCCACAGAACAGAATTATGACATTGGCAGTCAGGAACTCCTTGCCATCAAGTCAGCTTTGGAAGAATGGAGGCACTGGCTAGAGGGAACTAAAACACCCATTCATCATTCTCACAGACCATAAAAACCTGGAATACTTAATCTGCCAAGAGATTAAAAGCTCATTAGGCTAGATGGAAACTGTTCTTCACATGCTTCAGATTCACAATCTCTTTCCAATCTGGAAAGAACACCAAGGCAGACGCACTGTCTTGCATCCACAACACTACCAGCCCCACTGCTGAACCCACTCCGATCCTACCACCTGGATGCTTCATTCAGGCCATTACATGGGAGGTGGACAAGGAGACAAGCCAGGCCCAAACATCTAACACCCTGACATGTCCCCCAGGTCTTAAGTATGTTCCCACACAACTCTGAGGCACACTTTTCCAGCCACAGGATACCCCAGCAGTCACTGCACATGCCGACTGCTTAGGAACAAGTACTGGTGGGAAAACATGGTGTCTGAAATTAATGAACGTGTCCTCCTGCTCAACCTATGCCCAGACCAAGGTACCCCAGACCCCCCAGCAGGCAAGTTGTGCCCACTACCCGTACCACAGAGACCCTGGTCCCATCTAGCCATCAACTTTATTACCAATCTCCCCAAGTCCCAAGGTAACAGTCATCCTGGTTTATCATTAACCATTACTTTGGCCTCCCAGAAGACATTGTTAGTGACCGAGGCCCACAATTCATCTCAAGAGTTTGGACAAAAGTTCATGGACAAGCTGGGGGTCTTGGTCAGCCTAACATCTGGGTACCACCCTCAGGCCAACAGCCAGGTGGAACGTGCCAACCAGGAGATTGGGCATTTCCTCAGGGTCTACTGTACGGAGAACCCAAGGGATTGGGCACAATTCCTTCCCTGGGCCGAATATGCCCAGAATTACTTAAGGCATTTGGCTGCACAGTTTACCCCCTTCTAATGTGTCCTTGGTGATCAACCACCTTTGTTTCCAGGGATGACTCATCCTCCCAAATCCCAGCAGTGGACTCTTGGTTCCAGAGAAATGAACAGGTGTGAGAGGGTATGCACCAAAGTTAGTACAAGTGGCTTCCAAGTACAAACATGGACAAGCACAGGGGGGAAACCGCCCACTTGCACACCAGGAGATTGAGTATGAGTATCCACTAAGGACTTCCGAAATCCCAACACTTATCGCAAGCTCCAAGCCAGATATAGAGGCCCATTCAAGGTCCTACACCATGTCAATGAGGTCTCCTACAGGTTGAACCCCCCCCAACTCCTGCATGTCCTCAGCTTTCCATGTGTCACATCTCAAGCCAGCAATTCCAGGACCCCTGGCAAATGGTACTCCCAACAATGGACAGTATTCAAACATGGCCGCTCCAGACTAAAATTCCCAAACACCACAGAGCCCCGCCTCTCTGGAATTCTAGACAAGCACCTTTTCTGTATCAGAGACTGATTAGGACAGTACTTAAACCAAGCAAACACTCCCCTCCATGCAAAGTATTGTTCTGCGTCTCTGAACCTTATCATACCAAGCCTTATTTTGACTCTGCCTGACTCTTAGTGGTCTTTGACTCTCGCTTATGTTTATATATCAACTCTATGACTTGCCTGCCCTTTGATATCCTGTTTGCCGATCGACCAAATCTCACCTGACCCCGACTTCCTGTAAAGCCTGGAAACTTCCATCTGGAAACCTGCTTGCAATGCACCTGCTCTCCCCTGTGCTTGCATTCATAAGTGCCTGCACTCTGACACATTGGTGGTGAACCCATCTGTTTGTATCTGTATCATCTGAAAACACGTATGCAGGCCATGTTAAATGTGCCTGTGAGTTTTATTCAGCATGCCACCATCAATATCAGTCCCAACCCTGAGTCAACTCTCCCTCCTGAAAAGAATGTGAACAAGAATATTTGATCAGCAAAGAATAAATTTCGATCTGCTTTTGATCTCTCTCAAGTGACAGGTGTTAAACAATGTCAGAATGAATCCTTTCTTTACATGTTTCAAAACTGCTTGGAACAAGCATGCTTCAACCAGTAGGCATTTCACTATGCTTTTCATAATCTTTTTGAATGATTTGCTTCATGAAAATGCTCATGTTTTGAGAATTTCCATTGCAGGCGTCCTCAACGGTATGAACCACAAGACTTCAGACTTGGTATGGAACTTGAAGTTGTAATCTTTTTTTTTTTTTTATATCACTGGCTGTCATGAGCTCAAATTGAGCACTGTAGGTGCTAAAGAAGGCAACTGGACTTGCTTGAAATTCTTGAAACTTGGGGGGGAAAGAATTGAGAGCGTTTTCCACTGAAACCAAGAAGAGTGAGAGTAAAATTTGGCAGCCTTATTTTATACCCTTATTTATTGTGAAGCAAAGGAAAGTGTCCCCTGATAAAGATATTAAATTATTAGTGTCATGATAAAAGTATTTGATGACATTCCTGAAATTCTCTCTAAAACCCAATGCCTTGAAAATAAAAGAATGCTCTACCATGTTGATCATCAGCAGGAAAGTAATGGTGGAAAATTCTGAGAAGTGATGCCAATAAAAGTGACGATCATTGTTTTTTATTCATACCAAGTCCTAGTAAAGTCATTACAGACATTGTCAAATCTACATATTTATTCTTTGGAAAACTCCCTGGCAATGCAACAATGTTAAAATCTCTACATATATGTCACCAATAAATCCTCAGATAACTTGTTCAGCTTAGGGTATGTAAATATAGCCACTTAGCTAACCTTATATGTCGCTAATGTAATGAGCTGGCCAAATTATATGATATAAGGTGTTCATTACAGAGAACAAAGTGTTTTTGTTATCAAAATCTCTATTCAGACAGGATTAAAATTACATGAGGTCCTGAGGGATTTTCTGATTTTACAGGTGCTACCTTATGACTATTTCCATCCGGATGGGCTAGATAAGTGTTTTCCCTCTGTCCTCCTTTAAGAAAATTATAGGTACTGTCTCACCATTCGTCTGATAATTTCAGTTCCAGCCAGATACGACTTTTATTGAAATAATAAAACTGAAGCGTCTCTTCTGTACTCTAATTGATCATACAAAAATGCACAAAAGCATGAGAACTGCAATTAGTAATAGGAAAGTTTTTTTTTTAAAGAAAAGAAAAAGTGGTACATATTTAAAAGATGTTAGTCCTTGTGTTTCAAAGTAACATGAAGTTTCATTTCATTCTTGAACTGGTGAATATTGGGTTTCATTTCAGACCATTTGCATTTGTGGGTATAAAACTTGCTAAAAAAATAAGATTTAAAGTGCTAGTCTTACACAAATGGCATCATAAAATCCCAGGTTTTCTGTGTGTGATACATGCTCAAATAGGTTGTAAAGTTCACTGATAGATAAATGGATTCGAAAAGAATTTTTTTACATCTGATTTCTATTCCAAGCATCACTAAAAGTTTGTCCACTATTAGATCGCAGTGATTTATAGGTCAGCGGTACTTCATGTGTGACATCATATGCACCACTGCCTTCTTTTGTGTCCACACTGACTATAATATTCTCTGTAGTAGTGCGCGTTCTTGAAAATAATTATTTTGAAAAAGATGACAAAAGTTACAAGGGGATGGTACACGAGTGTCATAATATTTTATAATTTAATTTTAGGTGCCTGTAGTAGGGAATATCGAGTGCTGTTTTATGCCCCGGTCCCCCAATGCCGATAACTAAAATTACACCTGAATTTTGTTCCAATCTGGAAGTCACACCACAACTATAATCCAGACTATCAGTTGTTGGTTTTCATGGGAAAATGTATCGGTTTTATGCTGTTTGTGTGCACACCCAGAGCACTCAGCAGCACACAATGGGTGACGGTGACAGCAAGGAAGAGCTTAAAAGTATGTCAAGTATGTTTTACTAGAGGTAGCTTGCCATGTGTCAATGTCAAAATCAGTTTTTTGGCTGTAATCAAGCCATATGAAAGAAGCTTCCTTTTGTGCTCGTCTCAATACCAATGTGGATTCTGAAGCTCCCAACACAATTAAGACGGTCAGGATCAATGTGAATCATAAGAACATCAGAGACTGTTTTGAAAATTTTTGCCCACCATCTATACTAGGACAGACAGCAAAGCAGTGGAGGAGGTTTGCCTCTGTTATATTGCATTCATCACATTGTGAGGAGATATCTGGAAACATTTTGTGGCGCTTTGATTCTGAGTAGTGGAGCCTATGGATGACACGAAACTGAATGAGACAGTGTCTCAAGCTGACAGAGCAAGCATTAACCCCTTTAGGACTCTCTTCCCAGGTCTCATTGGGGATCTTTGTCCCCAGTTCATTTTTTCATGCAGTTTTGATTATCATAGAGAGAGGAGTAATGGAGTATAATAAGGTCATAGAAATGCAACACCTTTGTCAGAACCAGTATTCTGAAGACACCTATCTAGAGCTGAGGGTGAGGCACTTTCAAAGGAGGATAAGTGGGTATGGAAATCGGAGCACCCAGAGAAAACCCATGCAGCCATGGGGAGAACATGCAAACTCTACACAGAAAGGCCTCCACTGACCACGGGGCTCAAACCTAGAACCTTGTTGCTGTGAGGTGACAGTGCTAACCACTACACCACTGTGAGAGCCATTATCTACAAATGGAAAAAAACATGGAACAATGGCAAACCTTCCCAAGAGTGGCTGGCCATCCAAAATTCAACCAAGAGCACTTCAATGATTGATCCAGGAGGTCACAAAAGAACCCTGACGAACATCTAAAGAACTGTAGGTCTTACTTGCCTCAGTTAAGGTCAATGTTCATGATTCTACTATAATGAAGGTACTGGGCAAAAATGGAATCCATGGGAGAGTCGCAAAGTGCAAAACGCTGGTGACCAAGAAGAACACGAAGGCTCCTCTCACATTTGCCAAAAAAGCATCTTGATGACCCCCGATACTTTTGGGATAATATTCTGTGGACTGATGAGTCAAAAATAGAACTTATTGGAAGATCTGGGTCCCAGTACATTTGGCGTAAAGCTAACACAGCATTCCAAAATAAGAATATCATACCAACAGTCAAACATGGTGGTGGTAGTGTGATGGTCTGGGGCTGCTTTTCTGCTTCAGGACCTGGATGACT
>JANZLB010000023.1:66986555-66997958 GCA_026167865.1 Notarius quadriscutis | reverse complement strand
TCAATTTAGAGCCACCAATTAGCCTAACCTGCATGTCTTTGGACTGTGGGGGAAACCAGAGCACCTGGAGGAAACCCGCACAGACACGGGCAGAACATGCAAATTCCACACAGAAAGGCCTCCGTCGGCCATTGGGCTCGAACCCAGAACCTTCTTGCTGTGAGGCGACAGTGCTAACCAGTACACCACTATGCCGCCCACTGAGTAATTAGTCTACTGTAAATGATGATGGTGAAAAAAAAAAAAACTGACATGAAATCACATGCAGCATAGAGACAGAGAGCAAGCAAACACCAAATATAGCCTAAAGGCAAAATGGGGAAAAAAATAGTATACAGTGAAAAAAATGTTAGTGTAGTCACAGAGCCACTACAACTACACCACAGCAGCTCCACAACTAGCTTGAATTGATTCACCTACTGCTACCACTGAATTACCTCCACTAAAAGTTACATTGACTCAATCCAAGCTAGTTGTATGAGTTGCCAGGAAATTACTGTAAACTCTACGGGGTGTTTTTTGTTGTTGTTGTTGTTTTTTACAGTGCATATACTATATCTGTTTAGAGCTTTAGTACTGATGATTATTTGATTTTTAATTAATTGTGATTTATTATTTTAAAGTTTGAATTTGATTGAAAGCTCATTTATTTTATTGGATTGTCAGAAGATCAAACTTTAGTAATATGACAGAATAGTGCTTATTATGTTTGGCCAGTTGGTCAGTGTGCTTAATGAGTGGTCTGCATGGCGTCTGAAGTACTGCGGGATTTACTGTGGCAGCTTCCTGAAGACAGACTTTGCCAGCAGGAAGAATGTCTACTGCACTGGTTTACAGAGAAAACAAAATCACTCAATTATCCTCGGCACAGGCCCAGACCAAGACCCAGACCCAACGCATGCACGCATGCACGTACGCACACACACACACACACACACACACACACACACACACACACACACAGTTACTGAAGTCACTCATGTCCAGGACTGAAAATATCTGGGGGTGACTCAACTAGTGCCGTCCGAAAATAATGCACTAGTACCGCAGGGCAAAGTCTGGGGCATGTATTAAAATCCTAAACATGTTTCTTTCATGGTGTTCTTATTTCTAGAAAGGCTGGGCATTCTGAGCATTAGGCCATAGTGAAGAATACATGTCATTCTACAGGACAGAAAGACCATCACAGAAATTCCAAAATGTCAAAAGGCACAACTCCTCTAGTCACTTAACATAACTGTCAGTTTTTTGTTTTTTTGGGGGGGGATTCCTAATAGTTTTTGAGTTATGCTTCAGAAACTAAAATGTTTACAGTTGGACGGACAGACAGATGGACAGAGCGATAGCTGTATCCCCCTGCATTGTATGCCGGGGGGATAAAAAATGTTTGCAAGACAGGACAACAGAATTGCAACATGCAACAAATGTTCAGCCAAAGTACAATAATGAGGAAAACACTCAAAAGCCTTTCATTGCCATTAACCTAATTAGTACTTAGGATAAAAATGCACTTAACATTTGAAGAAGAAATTCAGAATATAAAAAGAAATGAAAGTTTCTTGTACAACTTGTATTTAAAATAAATGTCAGGTCTGAATCAGAAATCTATCTTTCGAGTTTTAGCTTACACCGATCAGTTATAACATTTATAATATTTGTGCCTCCAAAACAGCTCTGTCCCATCGAGGCATGGACTCTATAAGACCTCTGAAGGTGTGCTGTGGTGTCCTGCACCAAGACGTTAGCAGGAGATTCTTTAAGTCCTGTAAGTTGGGAGGTGGGGCCTCCATGGATCAGACTTATTTGTGCAGCACATCCCACAGATGCTCGATGAGATTGAGATCTGGGGAATTTGGAGGCCAAGTCAATACCGTCCACTCTTTGTCATGTGCCTCGAACCCTTCCTGAACAGGTTTTGCAGTGTGGCAGGGTGCATTATTCTGCTGAAAGAGACCATGGCTATTAGGGAATACTGCTGCCATGAAGGGGTGTATTTGGTCTGTAACAATGTTTAGGTAGGTGGGATGTGTGAAAGCAACATTCATGTGAATGCCGGGACCCAATGTTTCCCAAAAGACCATTGTCCAGAGCATCACACTGCCTCTGTTGGCTTGCCTTCTTCTTTTAGTGCCATATTTTTCCCAGGTAAGACACACACACACTGGTCCATTTGATGAAAAACACAGGAGTCAGCATGAACACTCTGACTGGTCTGAGGCTATGCAGCCCCATATGCAGCAAACGGCAAAGCACTGTGTGCTCTGACACATTTCTATTATCCAGTATTAACTTTACAGCAGGGCAGCATAGTGGTGTAGTGGTTAGCGCTGTTGCCTCACAGTAAGAAGGTCCTGAGTTTGAGTCCAGCAGCCGATGGGGCCTTTCTGTGTGGAGTTTGCATGTTCTACCAGTGTCTGCATGGGTTTCCTCCGGGTGCTCTGGTTTCCCCCACAGTCCAAAGACATGCAGGTTAGGTTAATTGGTGGCTCAAATTGACTGTAGGTGTGAGTGTGAATGGTTATATGTCTCTATGTGTCAGCCCCACAATGATCTGGTGACTTGTCCATGGTGTACCCCGCCTCTCACCCATAGTCAACTGGGATAGGCTCCAGCTTGTCTGCGACCATGCACAGGATAAATGGCTACAGATAATGGATGGATCAAACCCAAGAGGTAAGACAGTTGATAAGATGTGTAAGGGAAGGAATAAAAGAGGACATTAAGGAAGGAAGTAGGAACTGGATCAAGCTGCCAGAAGGAGGAATTAGGTTTCTTAATAAGTTCAGACACATCAGCTGGAGTCATAGGAGTGAAGCTAGATAAGGGGTTAGGCAGGTGTTCTGGAAGGAAATCATCAGGAAAAGTGTTTAAGACAGAAAAAGTGTTGTAAATGGCTTCAGTCTTATTCAAGAACTATTTAAGAATGGAACTATACAGGTCATCAGACCCAGAGAGCAGAGTGGGAGGAGCATACACAAGGCTTAAGCCTATGTATTCAGGAAGAAATAAAGAGTTTGGTTCCATTAAAAAAATCAAGTTCCTGCCAAAAGAAGTTTGGCATTTGATTGCTATTCAAAGTTCCATGATCAATTTTATGCAAAATGCGATATCCGTCACACTTCTCAGCATGGTATTTCCCCTTTATTTCCAAACTGCAACAAACACCACTACTGATTTTCAGTTGAAGTTATGACTTGCGTGTGACTTGGATTAGAGTGAGGGAGAGTTGCATAGCCGTCAGCCTCACTCTCTTGTCCCAACCTAACTGGGTCCAGGGGCCCAGACAGAATCAAGATGGCTGGATTTAGAGGGGGATGCAGTGCATGGCCAATAATGTTCTACATATTGCACTGTGCCCTGATTGTGCTCCACAAATATTTTGCTGGGTCTGCCTTCCTGCCTGTTGAACCACCAGGTGGTGGTCTCCTCTGCACAGTCGGCTGAGTCCAGTCTTCGGTTGTAACCCTGACCAGGGGGAGCGAGGGGTTGCTACTGCTTGTTTAAGGCACCACTCCAGGCTAATGGAGGGAAGGAGACCCCTTACTACTCCATTGCATGGCAGTCAAGGATGGCACATGCCCACTGCTCTAACCTACTAATTTTCAGTAGAACCCGATATCTCCGCTTGACCAATCACAGTGCACAATTAAAATATGGAAACAGTAACAGCACCTCCCACTGACTTTCAACATTGCGGAGACTCCCTGTCTTTTAGTGATATTTTGAATAAAATAAATGAATAACTTTGATGAAATCAAACATTTCTTATCTTAATGTTTTATATTATTATTCCAGTAGAGAATGTGGTGCAATATTGTTTTCCACTTTGAGCTCACATGATTCCTTCTGGGATCTAGATATGCCACTTTTGAATTTAACTGTACATGGTGTACAAGGTGTCCAAATGTCTACTTTTATTGCTCAGAATAAAAAGTTTGTCCTTTTACAAAAAAAAGTTAAAAAAGTTAAAAAAAAACCATGGTTACATTGTATTCACTATCATTTCCAGGGGTGCCAATAATAGTGGCACATGTGTTTGTGTTGAAAATGATTATTTCTTGATGAGGGATTTGTTTTTATTTGAATAAATTGATTTCAATTAAATGTTGGATTTTTCTCATTTTTTTCAGTGTGAGATGACGCGACTTCACCAAAAGGTAGATTTTTTCTAGCCCTTTTTAAAAGTAATTTTTATAAGGTGGGCCAATAATCATGGAGGGTTCTATATCTTGGTTCTATATCAGCAAAGTGTTGGTACTGCTCGGGAATTTAATTTAATTTAATTTAATTTAATTGTCAGGGGAAAAATACAGGACAAAGCCCCGATTGATTTTCAACCTCTTTCCTTTGGCATAGATTTTTACACTGGATGCCTTTCCTGATGCAACCCTCCCTAATCTTTCTGGGCTTGGGACTGGCACCAAGTATGCACTTGCTGGGTATTTTATCTGAATGTCTTTGAACTGAAAGCTCTGGGAAACTAGAGCAAACCCATGCAGACATGGGGAGAACATGCAAACTCCACACAGAGATGCCCCCATTGGCTGTGGGCTTTGAACCCAGAGCCTTCTTGTTGTGAGGTGACAGTGCCAACCACTACACCACCATGCTACCCAGGAACCGGGTTTCCTGACTGAGAGCCAGTTCTTTGGCTGCTGAAACACGAAGAACCAGTTTGAGATTAGGTGTTTGCTCCGAATCACCCTGGAACTGCCTTGGTGGAAATGGGATCTGAGTAAATGTGAGGAGAGTTTAATCTCATCAGACGATAAAGTGACTCTGAGGAGAAGAAGGACATTTCAGGAAGATGACGACCCCAAACACACATCTACTGTAACTCAAGAAGGTCTTGTCTAGACTAGACAAGCTCCTGAATTGCCAGTTTACATTCCATTGACAACTTAAAGAGAATTTATAAAATTGTCAGTCCATTAGAGGGACCTGTGTAAGCTTGGGGAGATGATGGAGATGGTGGAGATGACTTGCCAAAAGGAATGGACCAAAATGAAACTATAATGCTGCTGCAAAAAGTGAATTACTGTCTTATAATGAAAGTCAATTATAACCATTATAACTCAAGAGCTGTTATGGAATTATGTAACACACTGTTATGGAATCAGATCTAAAAAAGCCCCCCAAGAGTTGTTCAATTAATTGAGTGACATTTGATTTATAGGCGAAATTATGATATCTGAAATATTAAAATCTCATTTACCACACTGATAAACAACCAAAGAGCATATTTTGTGCTGTTGTGTGTGTAGTGTTTGTATAATGTATGTATCGTATCTTTGTTTCTCTTTGTGCCTGATGATCAATCACACTCATTGCTTTTCGCTTAATGGTGTTTAGATGTCATTTTCACTATTGACAGCAGGTGGCAGGATCCATACATTGATCGTGTGGTCAGTGCACTGGATGGAGAGGAGACAATCTCAAGCAGTGTGTGTGTGTGTGTGTGTGTGTGTGTGTGTATCTCACTGTTCAAACCCTCAGGGCTGACTGGATATCACTTCAGACTTGATGATACACATTCTGACTTCAAAGTTAGTGTTAGCAAGTTAATACGTGCGCCATTCACTGCTGTGATGTCCATTATGCTAAATTTTACACACATGAAAACCATATTAACGCATACACTTGCTCTGACACTGTCGCTACAATGTGCTAAGTAGGGGTGCGTGGATACATTGCAGTACTTGAGCCTGGTCTTGATCTCAAGACCACTTTTTGAATGTCTCGGTCTTATCTCGGAATCGACCGCATTTTTACTTGGTCTTGTCTCGGTCTCAGATATAGAGGACTCAGGATTTTAGTTCAAGACTGGTCAAGACCACAACTGTGGGGATTTCACTAACTTACCTGTGCATTGTCCGATTTATTTGTTAACATTGTTATTATGATATAACAGTGTATCATCTACACTACTAAAGGAAGGCTGTCTGTCTCTCTGTCTGTTCACCTATGCAAATCGACATGGCTGCACATACATACTCCATACTTTGCACATAGATTGGTGACACCCCAGAGGGGCCCAAGACAACATTTTCAATTTTCCAAAACATGGGATCAGCACTAAACCAACACACTATTCATTTACCATAGGCGACATGCTCATGCTAACACACTGCACGCAGCCTTGGCAGGGAATCTGCTCCCTGACTCACCTGAGAGTTTTGATTGTATGAGACCTTGAAGAGCACCATTCAGAGGAAATCAGGTTCACGGGCAGTAACTGCTAGTATATAACAGCATAAACTTTGGGGAAAAGCCATGACCTAATTGGTAGAGAAACAGCTTTGGGACCAAAAAGTTGCTGGTTTGATTCCCTGGACCAGCAGGACTGGCTGAAGTGCCCTTGAACAAGACGCCTAACCCCCAACTGCTCTGGCAAGTGTGGTGACGTACCTTGTGTCTGATTAGCCAAAGAAAAACTGATGATACAATTATCAGTTTGGGCAGGAACCTGGCCATACTGATGAATGAATGTTACTGTGATTGGATGTAGAACTTCCTGCTTCAAATGCAACCAATAATGTGACATTGGGAATTTAAGATTTTCTTCCTGTTAATGGCCATCACATCTCCCCCATCCCCCATCACACACACTGCTCTGGTCCTGGTCTTGACTCGGTCTCGCCCTGCCTTGGTCTTGGTCATGTCTCAGTCTCAATACAATCTGATCTTGGTCATGACTGGGTCTTGGTTTAGGTGGTCTTGACTCCAAAGCTAGATACATGCATCAATCCAAATTGTAAATAATTGAACAGGCTAGCACAATGATTCACCTGTGACTCTGATACTTAAAATAGTCCTTCATTATGTCATCATCATTCACAAGTTAACTGTAAGCCTACCCCAGATTCTGAACAATGCTGGTCACATATCAATCAGAGGCTGCTAAACTGAATTATATCGTATCATATCATATCGTATCGTATCGTATCATATCATATCAGATTCAGTGGTATTGTCAAATATTCAGTTGCTTCCTTATGAATGAAAATCCTTGCTCCTGCTGAGAAATGCCCCCTATTGGACAGACTAAAGATGCACTGAGAAACCATGAAGATGGTTTTGGACTGTAATTGATTTAAACAGTTTTGCTCCAAAGGCTTAAGACGATAATTTTCATGACAACTTCAGGACTACAAGTGCAACAAACAGTCTTGCAAGTCTCTTATCAAGTCTCCATCAACGAACAGTTGATAACGTCAACAAAATAGACTTTATGTTAAAGCTATAATGAATTTCCTGGTTACTCAATTGCACTTGTGACCATGTAGGATACACTTACAGAAGTGAGTTATTTATAATCACGCTATCCAGTGTCACCCAGATGAGGATGGTTTCCTTTTTGAGTATGGTTCCTCTCGAGGTTTCTTCCTCATGATGTCTCGGGCAGTTTTTCCTTGCCACCATCACTTTCTGGCTCATATTATATTGTGAACCAATGTTTTGTCATTGGTGTAGCTCAAGGTTGAGTATCCTTTCCAAGATCAGGGCGCAGGGTGCTATGACCTTGGAGCATTTTGCTGAGAATTTGTTTAGAGTGGTGATCAGTTCGTGACACTGATCCACACTACTTGGCCTGGGAGGATCTTGTTCCATGGCAACACAAAAGAGTGGAGATGATGGGACCCTCTGCAGGTTTGGACTGTGGGGGAAACCAGAGCACCTGGAGGAAACCCATGCAAACACGGGGAGAACATGCAAATGCCACACAAAAGCACCCCCATTGGCCACTGGGCTCAAACCCAGAACTTTCTTGATATGAGGCGACAGTGCTAACCACTACATCATCATGCTGCCAAACTGATGTTTACACCTGTGCTAAGTCATCATTGTCATCAGCTGTCCATTGCTAGCGATGATGACCGCTCCATTAGGATGCGTAGAAACACAGATGGGCTGCGAGGCCCACATCAGAGCGACAGAGTTGCCCTCAGTGGGGGCATGAATGGCCCAGTCGAGCTGCCATGGAATGTCTGGCCTTGTGAGCTCCCGCATACTATTCTCCCCTCCTAATGAAGTGCCTTGCACAGTAAGGTAAGACAAACGATGTTGTTCCCCCATTTTGTTGTCTCTCTGGATCTCCAGACCTGATGCCAAGTGATGCACAAAAGTACCACAGGCCTGACAGGTATGGAAGTTGCCCCACAGTGACAAGTGACTTGCTGAGTGATGCCATCCATTGGCCATTTGAGTGGCTCTTCTGTATGCCATCTGGTAGTGTGCCATTGACCCTGTTGGGTTCATCTGCCACATTGCACCAAAAAGCGCCCTGCTGCCAACACCTTATTGGTGATGTACTATTTAACCCATAGCTGGAACCCAGGCAGGTGCTACCACTCTGGGTCAGAATGGACCTGGGAAACAATAGTGATCAAGGGGTAACTCTATTTTCCCCAGTACTCAAGTCCTCCTGGACCTGAGACTCACCACCGGTTGCAGTTTAAAGTCATACCCAGGACCTGTGCTAAGTAAAGAATAATACACTTCATGTTGCACTGTTGTAGGAAAATAATCAACGACAGGATAATGTGATGAAACAGAGTTATTATTACTGTCACAATATTCCACAATTATTCTTTTACTTTATTCCTTTTATAACACAGCGAATTTCCAAAGAATTACATTTTTCATGTTTGTAGCATGTTCATGAGAAACAAGTTCCTCTTATCACTGTCACAAACCCCCCCACACACTTAAAAACAATGTTTTTTGTTGATAATTAAATGAAATGGCACCAATTTCCATTTGACTCACTACGTGACACATTAGCACCAGAATTCGTACTTCTTGTATTCTTCGATAAATTGATTTGTGGAAGAGTGAAACAGGAAGTGAGGACAGGTTTATTCATCCTCTCTGTCTCTCGGGCTCTCTGCATCCTCTCCTCAGCTTCAGTGTGATTTAGAGCATAGTGACTCGGACCTTATTAACTGGTGAATAATTAGCAGGTGTGCACTGTCAGTGTGTGTGTGTGTGTGTGTGTGTGTGTGTGTGTGTAGTTAGAGATGCTTGTAAAGGAAGACTTGGTTAAGCAGAGAGACAAAAGACAAAAACACAGCAGCTGTTAAATTAACAGTGAGAGTGATGTTGTATTTGATATGAATAAAGTAGCAATATAATATTTGTAAAATAACTCAACACTCTCCTGATTATCACTACATACTGTATATACAGCTAGCTCCGCCCCCTCTCTCTGCAATGTCTGCACTTTAATGAATACTCGCCAACACAGCTAGCTGTATAAATTAACCTGCATTCTTCAAGTGACATTTCTTCCACATGAAACAAATTCATAACCATAATTATGCCGTGTCCAATCAGCACTGAGAGCTGCGCCGTGATGTTCGATAAGGACCGCCCATTTCTGTACAGCTGAGACGTTTCTGGATTCGCTGAAAGGTTGTGTAGATGTACATTATGTTCATTCATGAAAATATGAAAACAAGAAAACAAATGTTTTTTTCTTGGCACTAAAATAAGAAATGTATTTAAATTTTTGTAAAAAATGCTGACTGAAATATAAAATATTGACTTGTTTGAAATTGTTTCGAGGTGTTTCTGCACAGAACGTCTCGAATTAGAATATTCATGAATCCAAATTGTCAAGCTGGAGGGACAAGTCGGCTGTTCTCTGGTTGAAATGTTTGCTCTGGTTCTTTATTCTGATCAAAATTATGATTCAGGTCAAGAATTTATTTTCTGAATTTTAGCCTCAAATTTCAAAGAAAATGAAACTATGGGGAAAAAAAACCAAGCAATAAAATAATACAAGATATTTTTACAATATTTATTATACTTTTTTGATTGGTTGCATTTGTTGTATTTTGAACAACTAATTTGCATACAAGTCTGATTTTATAAAAGATTTGATCTGTGGGCGGAGTCTCATTCCCATGTCCTCCCTAACAAATGCTACTGTATAACCGCTATGTGTGTAATGTTCTCTGAAGTGCTTTGAAATCCATTTACTCCTGTGTAGTTTTGTTATGGAATAAACAGACAGCTAGTTATATGAAGTTCACGTGTTTTAGTGTGTAATAATGTGTTCTTTTCACAAATTTGTAGTTTAGAGGTTAATGCTAAGGTCTCACATAGCCGGCTGATCGGTGAGAACCGTAGGTGGGGCCTACCATGGCCATTCTAAAAGATTTTGTAAGTGATCCATTGCATAAATTTGGGTGGAGTAAATATGCAAATGAAGCCATGGTAGCTGTGATGGAAGAAGCCGGTAAAACCAATGGCGGCAGCGACATATAGCGACATATGGCCTTACGGCAATGATGGTAGTGTGTATGGTTCTCATGACTTGCAGTCTGGTATAGTGACAGCAAGACGAAGTAAGCCACGTCCTCTCGGCAAACTTTTCACTTTCTACAGAATGCTGTTCCATGAACATTTTGAGCTTGATGGTTGTGACAGAAGGCTCCAGTAACCCCCGGTAGCCCATGTAAGCCTCAGGGAAGCTCAAAGATGTTCACGTATGCCTTCACGGTTGTGATGGATGACTTAATCCGGCGCTTGACGCATGGCAATTTTCAACATGACAAAACTTTCTGGGGATGGAAGCCACGTCCTCCTGGTTGTCAAGGTAGCTCTCCGGCTCTCACATATTCTGATGGAAGGGCCCAGGAACGCGTACTGGTTGACCCCCAGAAGGCTCAAAATCATCTACCGTGAAATGATTCCGGCAATGTAAGACCTTAGCATTAGGAATTGGACCGCTGATGGGAAAGGTCAGAGTTCAAATCCCAGCATCACCAAGCTGCCACTGTTTGGACTTCGAACAAGACCTTTAATCCTTACCAGTGATATCGTGTAATTTGCTTTGGATAAAAGTGTCAACCAAATAAAACAAATATAATTTGCTTCATTTGAAATGAAAAATGAATGAATGCAATGTACAGGAAACGTGTTGCTGAATTTATTGTTGTATATTTGGTTTGGTGATGTACAGATTTGCACTTATTACAAGACAGTATAGTACAAGTGTAGAAATATCAGAGAGTTTGGACATTGAAGAGACATGATCTCCATGAGCAAAACTGCCTTTTTTTAATGTAAAAAACACTACAAGAGACAAAATGGTTCCTTTTGGTTCCTGAGGTTGATGTTCAGGTTTGATTTAGGAGTAGCAATAATTGATTAGTTGGTTAATTAGGTGTAGCATGAATTAATTCATTCGGCAGGCTTGTGTGTGCGTTTGTGAGAGACAGTGGGTATGTGTGTAGCCTGTGTTTGCTGTGTGAGACACTAACACACTGAGACACTAAAATATTGAAAAGCTTTTGTTTTGTCTCGTTAAACATGCACTGATATGACACAGACTGTGAACCAATCCCCCCCCCCCCACACACACACATAGGAATCCCAGCTTTCATTATTAATGAC
>JANZLB010000023.1:66354036-66365930 GCA_026167865.1 Notarius quadriscutis | reverse complement strand
GCGACTTGTCCAGGGTGTACCCCGCCTTTCGCCCGTAGTCAGCTGGGATAGGCTCCAGCTTGCCTGTGACCCTGTAGCACAGGATAAAGCGGCTAGAGATAATGAGATGAGACCTTGACCTTGACAAGTCCCTGTGAATGCTCTGTTACTGTATAAAATGATAACGCTTCAGAACGAGGACTCAGCCAGGACTTCAGTCAGAGCTATCGTTACAGAAAATTACTCAACACTTTGTGACCAGTAAGAATGGAGAATTCAACCATGCTGTCATATTATAGTGTAATCCATCCAAGTATATCCAAATACTCAGGAATAATCCATCACAATCCATCTAAATGCCTATTAGTGCTCAGCCTTCTTTTAACCTTAACCATTATCAACATTACATACCATTGATCAGGAACAATTCTTACTTGTTTACAGTCATGAAACAATTTTTCCCATCTTTGTCTTGAGCAGCGGGGGTGATGAGGAAACTTGATGTCCTGTGACATCTGTCCTTTTATTCCAGGTGCTGTGGATAAAGTGGAATTGTGAATATAGACAGACACAGGAGACATTCAGGGGAAAGAAAGTAATGTGAAGACCTTTATGTGGATACACATGGCCAATACACTGACAAAATGAAATACTCTCGAATGAAATACTTTATTCTGCTAACACAGACATGGCTGTAATCCAAGCTGGAAAAAAAAGAAGAAAAACATCGTAAATTTTTACCTTGTGTCAAATTGTTACATCCTTTTTCACTCCCAAAGGCATGAAATGTTTTCACCCATTTTGTGATGTTGAAAGAGGGTTTCTGGCTTTAAATATTGATTCCTTTTGATTAAATAGAGTGGTTCATTTTCAGGTACATGATCAGTAGGATGAATGAAAGGTATCTTATCCATCCATCCATCCATCCATCCATTAAGACGAAGAAGAAGAACAACAGCAACTTTATTCATCACATATACACTTGTGAAATTCCTCTCTGCATTTAACCCATCTGAAGCAGTGAACACACACATGCACACCCAGAGCAGCCATGCTAACAGTACCCAGGGAGCAGTTGGGGGTTAGATGCCTTGCTCAAGGGCACCTCAGCCTAAGGCTTAAGGGGGAAACCAGATCAACCTCACACAGACACGGAGAGAACATACAAACTCCACACAGAAAGGCCCCCGTCAGCCACTGGGCTCAAACCCAGAACCTTCTTGCTATGAGGCAACAGTGCTAACCACTACACCACCGTAACCACTTATCCTGTACAGGGTCAGGGGCAAACTGGAGCCTATCCCAGCTGACTATGGGCGAGAGGTGGGGTACACCCTGGACAAGTTGCCAGATCATCGCAGAGACAAACAACCATTCACACCTACGGTCAATTTAGAGCCACCAATTAGCCTAACCTGCATGTCTTGGGACTGTGGGGGAAACCCACACAGACACAGGGAGAACATGCAAACTCCACACAGAAAGGCCCCCGTTGGGGGCCTTTCTGTGTGGAGTTTGACTCAAACCCAGAACCTTCTTGCTGTGAGGTGACAGTGCTAACCTCTACACCACGATGCCGCCACAGGTTGCTAGTTTTTACTTTACGTTTGCTTATAAAAACAAAAGATTCTCAGGATGTTTTCTCAGTTATCAATGTGTAAAAAGGGCATTAATAACTACTTATTAACCTCACTTGCTCGGTCCTTACAGGAAAATATCAGACCAAGGTCTTGACAATACGAACTGACCTGTAGCCCAGCTGTCAAGACTTTGGTCTGATTTTCCCATAAAGTCCAAGCAAGCGAGGTTAATAAGGAGTTTATTATATGGCTTTTTTATTGCTAAGATTAAAACAGACAGACACTGCTTTCAGTCACGTCATATTTGTAATGAAGTTGTAGTGTATTTGTAATGTGTGCAGAATAAATGGCTAGCAGTTTCAAAACTGAATTTCTCTTAGCGGTTTCTGAAGGCTTTTTGTTGCTCATTTCCTGAATAACTTGGTTTGTCTTTTGTGTTTCAGCCATTTTTGATTCTGTTTTGATTTCCAATTCATCTTTTTTTTGTCATTTTGCTTGGAAAGAAAGTCTGTAATTGCCCATGGGCATTATGGGAAAATTCTGCTCACCAAGGAACCAATCAGAGCACATGGTTTTACTGGAAGTAGCTCATGCCAGATAATAATTAACAGTTATTCCATGAAATCGAGTCGTACATGAGCTGATAGCCAACAAGGTGTGTAGCACCGAGTTGGCTACAAGCCATGTACAATGAGATTGACAGGAATAACTGTTTTATTCCATCCACATTCACTGGATTTTGAGAAACAGAGCACTTTTATTTTTATTTTTTACAAATTTGATAAATAAAATCTTTATACAAAACGTCCGACAAAATGATTTCCGTTTCGAATGTAAACAAACCGGTGAAATGACAGTAGCAATTTGTGAAAAATGTGATAATTCTTGAAAAATGAAAAAAAAGATACATTCCTACCATCAAATACTTTTATTCCATATTTTGCTGCTTTTTTGTATTTTTGGGGGTTTTCTTCTTCTCCTTTAGGTTGTTTTTAGCAGTTGGCAAACCAACTTAAAGGTGCATTACCACCACTGACTGGGCTGATGTGTGGAACAGGACATATTGGGGAGGGGGGAGCTATATTATTTTAGCTATTTCTGTTTCTTTTAAATACTTGATAATTTTTTGGGCTTTGTTTTCAAGTAGTGTTTTTATTTTGTCCTTGGTTGGTTCAGCAACGTGCTCTGCCATTTTGTTTTTCTCTACTCATGGTATATGAGCTGATATCCTAATTGTAGAGTAGTCAATCAGTGCTCATATCCAGTGAATGTGGATAGAATAATTAACAATTATTCACTGATACTCACTGAGCCGGAGGCGGATAATTGTTTTAGTATCAATACACAGGCAGTTGTTTAAAATTAAAAAAAAAAAAAGATTCTATTAAAAAAAATATTTATTTCACACTTCAAAGGCAACATGCAAATGTATTAACAGGACAGCGCAGACTTGTGTCACTTATCTAAGCCGACTCACATAAAATATTTTGTTTTGAAATCAATAAAATAAATCACAATTCTACCTTACCTTTGAATAGTTTTCAACGTACAATTTTCTATCATCACCTGCATATTTATACTCATGCTAATTAATGATGTATTTCATCATTTTGAGAAATGACTGATCCAAGACCACACATTCTTCTGCTATTTACAATGGGAATGTACATACAAATACGTGGAGAATGAAAACTTTAACTCAAATCCGACTTTTAACTCAGCTCTCAGGTTTGAGTTACTTTGAAAACCCTGAGATCATTTTCACTGGTTGTTTCTTTCTATTAATAGCAAGCGTTTTGGGCATTTTAAATTTTTTAGGACTGTAATATACGAGGATAAGTCAAAAAGTTCTAAGACAGATGTTATAATTTCAAAAGGTGTGAAAGACTACCCCAGGATTCTAGAAAGAAGGAATTCGCTGATGGAAATATCGCTTGCAGAAGTGTTTAGACTTAAATGGAGAATATGTAGAGAAATAGCTATGTCATTTTCATAAAGATTTTTTTTCAATTTGTCTAAGAACTTTTTGACTTACCCTCATACTTCAAATTTTAGCTTCCTGGTCTGTTTACTGATTATGAATAGAAATGTGTTGATTCAGGGCAGCACTATAGATCGTGTTGCTCACAGCTCCACAGACTCCAGGTTCAATCCCAAACCCTGTCTCCATATGTGTGTGCGTGCGTGTGTGTGTGTGTGTGTGTGTGTGTGTGTGTGTGTGCGCGCAAGTTGCCCTGTGATGGACTGTCATCCCATGGTGGGGGGAATTTCCACCTCACACCCAGCATTCCTGGAACAGACCCCAGATCCAACAGAACCCTGACAAGGATAAATCGCTTACTGAAAATAAATGAAATAAATGTGCATTGATCTTTTGATTTTGTTGTATATAAGTGTTTCTTTCCTGCTGAAAAAGTGACTTTTAGTTTTAGTGAAAGATTCACGATGATGAATGGAAGTGATTTAGACATGCAGCTAAAATTAAAATCACTTCATTCAGTAAAGGCTTCCGTATCATTTACTGTTTTCCAGCATCACCATTTTTACTGGAAAAAATGAAATTTATACTGGTATAACTCCATGTTTACCTTTAAATCAGTCATTATAACCCAACAAGAAGAGAAACAGAAGAAGAACAGAATTATTTGAGAAAGGAGTCAGACTGTTAATCAATATAGAGACAGGATGGAAAATGCAAACAAAAAAAAAAAGAAAGCAGTCATTTCTAAATTTACTTCGACTTGTATTTCATTGCAGACAGAATGAACCAAGATATTTCATGTGTTATTGGTCAACTTCATTTCATTTGTTAATATACATCCATTCATACATTTCAGGCCTGCAACACATTCCAAAAAAAGTTGGGACAGGGAAAAATTAGGGCAAGTAATGATGTAAAACCATTAAATATTGATGTGATTTGAAACAGGTGATGTCAGCAGGTGACTGTAATCATGATTTGGTACAAAATCAGTATCTGGGAAAGGCCTAGTCTTTGAGGAGCAAAGATGGGCTGAGGATCTTCAGTTTGTCAAGAAATGCATGGGAAAATTATTGAAATGTTTAAAAACACTGTTCCTCAAAGAAAAATATGAAGGGATTTGGATATTTCACCCTCTACTGTACATTAGATCATTTTAAAAAATCAAGGAATCTGGAGGAATTTCGGTGCATAAAGGGCAAGGGCACAAGCCTAAACTGAACACCCGTGATCTCCGATCCCTCAGACGGCGCTGCATCAAGAACCGTCATTCATCTACAGCTGATATAATCACATGGGCTTGGGATTACTTTAGCAAACCTTTGTCAAGCTATACAATACAGAGTTACATCCACAAATACCAGTTAAAAGTTTACTGTGCAAAAAGGAAGCTTTATGTTTACTGTGTCCAGAAGCGCCATCGACTTCTCTGGACTCGGAGGCATCTGGGATGGACCATCACACGGTGGAAATGTGTATTGTGGTCAGATGAATCAGTATTCCATTTTTTTAAGAAATGGACACCATGTGCTCTAGACCAAAGACGAAAAGTACCATCCAGACTGTTACCAGGAACAAGTCCAAAAGCCAGGGTGTGTCATGGTATGGGGTTGTGTCAGTGCCCTTGGCAAAGGTAACTTACACTTCTGTGATGGAGCATTGATGCAGAAAAGTACATGCCACACAAAGGCGTGGCTGTGAAAGAAGAGGGTGCCTGTCCCCTCTGTCCCCAACAGAGAATGTGTGGAGAATTTTGAAACGAAAAATATGACAACATTGACCCTGTACTGTTGCACGCCTTTAAGACCTGTTAGCAGGAAGAATGGGACAAAGTAACACCTGAAACACTTCATCACTCAATGTCTTCAGTCCATAAACATTTTTTAAGTGTTGTGAGAAAGAATGGCAACATTATAAAGTGGTAAATCCTTTACTGTCCCAACTTTTTTTTTAAGTGTTTTTGTAAAAACAATCAAATTAATAAGGTAAAACATCAAATAATGTGCTGTTGTATTGTTCTGAGTGCAATACAGGTCAAAGATTATTTACAAATCACTGTTTTCAGTTTTAATTTACATTTCAGCATCCTGTCCCAACTTTTTCTGATTTGGGGTTGTATTTTGTACTTTTAACCATTTTTATCTGGTTGCCTTTTTTTTTTTTTTTTAAATAAATGATACTGAGTGTATGAGTGTAACTGTTGTACAGGTCCCACTCAGCTAAATGGGCATCAGCAGGTTCATTCACTTCCTTCTGTAAGACAAGACATCCATCGGTACCAGCGTGTGGATGAGCCGCTTCCACCCAGTGAGTGTGTGTATGTGTTTATGTTTGTCTGCATGTGCACTGTTAGCATTGTCATGTGTGTATCTGTTACCTTATGTACATTTGTGTCTTTGTATGTGCAAAATGCATTGTTTATTAAGACAAATTGAATTATTATTTAATTTTTTACTGTATTTTGAGCATTGTTAGTATTATAGAACAGAAGTAATAGTATCAACCAGTGTTAAATTCAATAAACTGATACAAAAGTTTTCAGTGTAACATACATTATTTCTGTAAATGCTAAAGTTAAAAAGTAATTTGCTTGCAAAACTGAAAACATCATGTAGTTTGATTCTTTTTTTGTCCATGTACTTGTATGTACTGTTCAGACTACATTCACACACCTGTTTTAAAATACTCAGACTTTGCTTGACTAGACTAGTTTATCACCAGGAGATTTGCTGGTATCTTTGTGTCAACTAAAGCCTTCGGACAAAATGCCAACCATTTTTCTCACCCTGTCTACCTTTTCCCTGCAGACTGGGAGGCTCGGATCGACAGTCACGGCCGTATCTTCTTTGTGGATCATGTGAACCGGACCACCACGTGGCAGAGACCCACAGGCCCTCCTGCTCCTCAGGGCCTAACCCGCTCTAGCTCCATCCAGCAGATGGAGCAGCTCAATCGCAGGTCAGAACTATATCATCAAATCCATAACTCAAATCTGCTGAAGATACAAGAAGAGTTTGCTCAGATTTGTGGTGTAGGAGCTGTAAGAGTGAAGCCAGGTTTTAAACCAATAAAACCATCAAACTACTTATTCTGTCCATAGAAAATTACCTGTTATGTTCCTTATCAACTAATACATACTGTTAACAGACAACATTGTATAGCAGAAGAATTATTTATCATGAACATTATTAATAATAAATAAAATGATTTATTTATCCTATTTTTTGTTGTCATGCCAAAGATACCCTTACCGAGGATGTGATAAAATCACTAACACATGACCTCTCATGGCTTATTGCTTGATTTAGTTATTGTACTATTTAAAGTGTCTCGTGGTTCAATTTAGCCATGAGCCAATTTAATTTCTTACATTTCTTCTAGCTCTCTCATTGTTAAAATACACTCACCGGCCACTTTAATAGGAACTTGTTCTTGATTCTAAGATTCCTGTTCTTGGCTGCAGGAGTGGAACCCAATGTGGTCTTCTGCTATTGCATGCTGAGATGTTTTTCTGATCACCACGGTTGTAAAGAGTGATTATATGAGTTACTGTATCCTTCCTGACAGCTCGAATCAGTCTGGCCATTTTCCTCTGACCTCTCTTATCAACAAGATGTTCGTTTCCACCCACAGAACTGTTGCTCACTCAGTGGTTTTTTTTCGCACCATTCTGTGTAAACTCGAGAGACTGTTGTGTGTGAAAACCCCAGGAAATCAGCAGTTTCTGAAATACTCAAACCAATCCATCTGGCACCAACACCCATGCCACAGTGAAAGTCACACTTTGAGATCACAGTTTGCCCATTCTGATGTTTGAAGTGAACATCAACTGAATTAACTGAAGCCCTTGATTTGTATCTGCATGAGTTTATGTGTTGTGCTGCTGTCAAGAGAACTGCATCAAACAGCAGGTGGATGGGTGTGTGTGTATATACACACACAGTGCACTTGTTTTCTTAACATTAACAGAAGGAGTTTCCAGCATCAGTGTTTTGTCACAGACATAATGTACAACTTCTATGCTTATTTTGATCATCATACTCCTTCATGGCCATTCAGGTGTTCTCGCAGTGTCCTGGTACCCGTCTGGCATGAAGGACGATAACGGTGAACCGACTGAAGACATCGTGCCTTTGATTTTGGAAGTAGCTGCAAAGTACAAAGTGAAGGTAGAAGTGTTTTTAAGTTCACTTTGTTTTCTTTTTTTTTTTTGACTTAATGTATGTGATTTCCTGCTTCATCATGATTTTTTTTTTATCCAGGTGGTTTTTCATATTGAGCCATACAGAGGGCGCAATGACAAGAGTATGTTTGAAAATATCAAATACATTATTGAGACGTGAGTATAAATTATACGTTTAAATTATACATGGACATTTTATATACATGAGGGTCCTCTGATGGACTCGCAATTTCAAAATCCTTCGTAAATTTTCAATGGAATTCAAGTCAAGACGTTTTTAAAAATCCATCTGAAACCTTGTTCAAGCAACAGCCCTTAATGGTAAAAAGCATTACATTAAAAATATGGGGGGGGCATGAGCAAATGGACTGACAGTGAAGTCCAGGCTTTATTGAGCATATATGCGATGGAAGAAATGCAGTGCAATTTTGATGCGTCGAAGCAAAACATACAACTCTTAATTAAACCAAATGTGCTAGTCCATGTTTTTTTTTATTTTGATGTTGTAAGAAAAGCTGTTATAATACATATAATAATACATACTGACAGGTTAGGTAAACATATTTTAAGCAATCATTAACTATTTTCCACCACAAATTGGCTCTTTATAATGTAAAATAAAGAATTTATTGTCAGTATGTAATACTCCCTGGTCTCGCTCATTCTACAGTACACTGGAATGATCCATTTCTATTGGCACACATGACCAAAACACAATACACGGAAGTGGACAAGTTTAAATCATGATATTGCCAGCTTGCTGTTTTCAAAGCAACGCAAGAACACTGGTGGACAAGACGCACATTCATAGAAAACAAATTAGTGACATCCAATTGGCAGTGTGAATGCAGACATTAAAAAAAAACCTTGAACCCTTGAAGTATGTCATTCTTGTTGTCAAATATATTTATTGTGAAACATTTCTTTCAACAAGGCACTTGGTCTGACATTTACATGTTTCTTTTAAGAAAAAATCTGACACATATATAAACAATAAAAAGGCATAGTGACAATATCTATAATAAAAATAAAGATAATAAAAATATAAGAAACAATAACATTAACACAATAATAATAATAATACTGAAAATAAAAGACAATAAACAGCAGTAGCCCGCTGTAAAGAAATTAAGTATTAAATACAAGACCTACAAGACATATAGGACAAGCCTCCCCTCCCGCCCCCTCCCAAACCCAAGTCTAACCCCCATCCCACCCCACCCTCCCCCAGGAGTGCCACGCTGTTGGTCATGTTAGTCAGTTATTGAATCAAGGTAAGAGACCAATGGTTCCCAAGTTTTTTCAAACTCCTTCAGTTTATCTTTTAGGATGAATCTGATTCTCTCCAGGTGGAGGGTGTCGGTCAGGTCTGATAGCCAGTGTTTAAATGAGGGCACTTCTTTTCCCTTCCAATATAAAAGGATCAGTTTCTTGGCAGTTATAACACCATATGACAGTAGACGCTGTTGCGCTACATTAAGCTTTAGGAGCTCATCAGATATTCCCAAAATGATCAAAATAGGGTCTGGGATTATCTGGACTTCCAGAATCCTAGACAGGAAATGAAATATGTCACCCCAATATTTTTGTAGTTTATGACATAAGGCATAACTGTGTGATAAGGTAGCCTCTGCGCATTCACATTTCTCGCACAGTGGCGATACAACCGGGAATATTTTATGCAACTTGGCCTTGGAGTAATGTAACCTATGTAGAATTTTAAATTGTATCAAACAGTGTCGGGTGTTAATGGAACAGTCATGTATATGTTCAAGGCATTCTTCCCACACAAATTGAGATATTGGGGTTCCAAGCTCTGTTTCCCATTTGTCCTTTAGGGCGTTCGTTTTGGGTGAACCCATGCTCAGCAATGTGTCATACAGTTGAGAGATAATGGAGTGTGACCTGGCAAACATTTTAATGGAGATCTCCAAAGCATTTGGTGTTACCGTCTCAAAGTTAGGAAGATATGTTTTGACATAATTTCTAATCTGGAGATATCTGAAGAAATGATTCTTTGGTAATTTAAATTTCTCCTGGAGTTGTTGGAAAGAGGCAAAGGTGCCCCTAATGTACAGGTCCCCAATGCTTCCTATCCCCAGCTCCCTCCACACATTGAATGCTCCATCCAAAGTGGAGGGGATGAAGGTAGGGTTGGCCGCTATTGGCAACAGAGAGGACAGCACACTAAGGTTGAGATGCTTTTTCAGTTGTTTCCATGTCCTAATAGTGTCATGAATGATAGGGTTATTCTTGTAACATGTTCTGTTGATCTTCACAGGTGCTAATATAACTGCCCTTATTGAATATGGTAAACAGTCTTCACGCTCCATCTCCAACCCATTGAAAGGTGAAGGGGCATCCTCTAACCAGTGTGCGATAGAGCGCAACCCAGCAGCCCAATAGTAATGCTTAAAGTTGGGCAGTGCTAACCCTCCAACAGATTTATGTTTACAGAGGTGTTCTTTTTTAATTCTATGTGCTTTGTAGTTCCATAAAAAAGGAAGGATAATGGACTCTAGTTTCTTAAAGAAAGATTTAGTGAGGAATATGGGTAGGTTTTGAAAAAGGTAAAGTATCTGAGGGAGAAAAATCATTTTAATGGCATTGACTCTTCCCAGAAGGGAAATTGGTAGCGTTCTCCAAAACTGAATGTTGTGCTCCAGTTTTCTTAACAAAGCTGGAAAATTGGCCTTATAAAGGGCACTATAGTTCTTGGTGATTGTCACTCCTAAGTATGTTAAATTGTCCTGGAGCCAGTGCAATCATTTAACCACTGGATCCCTAACTTGATTTGTTCTGCAAGGTTTCAGTGTATTGTCTTTCCCTCCAGGTTTTCCTCGGACTCTAGCCCAGGCCGAGGCTCTGAACAGTGCCTGCAACCTCGATGTGGTCATTAGTCTTAACATTCCTCTGGAAACATTGAAGGAAAGACTGCGTCATCGCTGGATCCACCAAGCCAGCGGGAGGGTGTACAACATGTGCTTTAACCCTCCTCGTGTCCAGGTAGATGTCTCTCCTTTCCTGTTCTGCAGGGTATTGTACTGTGATTTAATTTAATCTGACAGTAGTATTTTTTTTAATGAAATTGGATGAATCCTTTGTTTTCTTAAAAGGAAGAAATTAGATTAGTGAATAAAAAAGAATCTAAAATAGCAACATGCAATTTGGACAATATACCCACAGGGGAAGTCATATAATGGTTAGAGAAGCAGCTTTGGGACCAAAAGGTCACTGGTTCGATTCTGTGGACTAGCAGGAATGGCTAAAGTGCCCTTGAGCAACCCCCAACTGCTCCCCAGGCTGCTCTGGGTATGTTGTACGTCACTTGGACTAAGAGCGTCTACTAAATGCCACTAATGTAATGTAGACATAGTACAATGGGTCAAATACAAATCTGAAACAAGATTGGGAAGGGAAAGTCGGGGGAGATGCCCTAACAGAAAATCACATGCTTTTGACATATGATGGGAGTAATATGTGATGACTAATCCTGTAATAGGTTGAAAATACGAAGGTGAATGTTAGCATGTCCTGAAATTGCATGTGTGAAGCCAAGTAAACATGTGATATCATTCAAACAATATTTGCTTACTTGAAAATGAATTATTCATGTGAGAAAATAAAAAAATTAATGTGAAAAATAAAAAAGTTGTGTGAAAAAAATACATTTGAAATTGAACTAATTGTGACAAAAATAACATGTAAAAAACATACATGTGAAAACTAACATGTGAAGTGTATAAAAATTATGTAAATATCACACAATTATTGGTTACAGTTATGGCCAGGTTCTTGCCCAAAATGTTAATCATATCATCAGTTTTTCTTTGGCTAATCAGACACAAAGTACACCAACACACTTGCCAGAGCAGTTGGGGGGTTAAGTACCTTATTCAAGAGCACTTGAGCCAGTCCTGCTGGTTCAGGGAATCAAACCAGCAACCTTTTGATCCCAAAGCTGTTTCTCTAACCATTTGGCCACAGCTTCCTCTGAAGTACAATTATTTACACATGAAATTGTGACACTTCTGTAATAGTGTAAATGCAAGTCAAGTTTGTTTGTATAGCA
Source organism: Notarius quadriscutis (assembly GCA_026167865.1). NCBI lineage: Eukaryota > Metazoa > Chordata > Actinopteri > Siluriformes > Ariidae > Notarius > Notarius quadriscutis. Next base: position 66,354,135 of record JANZLB010000023.1, on the reverse strand, counting down.
CTTTTAACAATAGATATTGTCCCAAAGCAGCTTTACGGAATCTGAATGACCCAAGACATGAGCCAATTTTATCCCTAATCTATCCCCAATGAGCAAGCC
>JANZLB010000023.1:66061758-66075381 GCA_026167865.1 Notarius quadriscutis | reverse complement strand
TTCTATCTGTGTAAACTCTAGAGACTGTTGTGTGTGAAAACCCCAGGAGATCAGCAGTTTCTGAAATACTCAAACCATTTGGCTCAAACCAACACCCATGCCACAGTGAAATAAAGTCATACTTTGAGATCACATTCTGATGTTTGAAGTGAACATAAATTACCTGAAGCTCTTGATTTTTATCTGCATGATTTGATGCATTGTGATGCTGTTGAGGGATCGGCTGATTAGTTAACTGCATCAAACAGCAGGTGGATGGGTAATAAAGTGTCCAGTGAGTGTATGTTTCACAATTTCAAAAACCTATCTTAACCTTGGAGTCGAGCGCTCACTTGTGTATAAAACGGACTTGTCTGGAGGAAAAGGGAAAGGAAAAATGATCTTTTATGATTGAGTGGAAAGAAACAGGGAAATATGAGTGTGTAAAATAAAAGAGATGGCACACATCAACACACACACACACACACACACACACAGCAGAGAGCTGTAAGCAATGGATGGGTAATGTGGAAGCGAGTCATCACTGAACTGCATAGTCCAAACCTGACCTTGGAAAAGAACACAATTCAAAGACGAGAAAACCAGAAGAAAAACAAGATGAGAAGAGAAGAAAAGAGAAGAGGTCTCTAGTCTCCTGATAAGGCAAAGCAATGCAGCAAAAGAAAATGTCTCTAAAAAACCAAAGAAAAACAGAAAAAGCCCTCATGGAGCGGATGATAGCAGCTCCCTGACAAATCAGGGGAAAAAAAAAGTAGGATGGAGAGGATGGAAAAGGGAAAAGGGGTTTAAAACTGCACAAGCTGAAAATCGGTTGTTGCCAAAAAACAAGTGGTGAGGGACCAACATAAGAGCGTGAGGGAGAGAGACAACAAGAGAGAGAGAGACAGAGAGAGAGAGAGAGAGAGAGAGCTGTTTGGTATGGAGAGAAGGAGAGAACAGAAAGAGAGAAATGAAAACTGACTTTGACACGGCTCATTTCCAGCGTGTGTGTATGAGTGCATATGAGTGTGTGTCAGCGCTAATAGGTCCCGCAGAAACCACAAGCCCCGGCGCTACAGACGGAATGGGCCGAGCCGATCGAAAACGAGCTTCAGTGCTGACCTGAAGAGTGCTGCAATCACTCAGATGTTTTTTTTAATAATCATAACAATAATTATATATTTTATTTATACAGAGCCGTTCTCTCATCCAAGGTCAAGATGAAAAAAAAAAAAACATACAGGTGCTAAGAGGAAGAGAGGTCAAAGTGTAGTGAAGTCATTGTCATGCAAATGCAGAATTTATACAAACTGTAAAGAGTGAATGTGATATAATTGTTAAAATGTGCTTTTTCTGTTAAAGGAGTATTTAAGACACATGCCTTTGGTCCAGGTTTATACCCGTCATGCTCATATGACTACAGATAGCATACAGTATTGTTAAAAAGAATTTGTTCAATATTTCCCATGTGCTAGCTAGTTAGCATTAACATTTAGACAGACTCATTGGCGGAATCAATTAACCTCTTCATTTCGGGGTAGCTACAGTTCACCATTCATTAAGTTTGCACAGATGGGGACCTGCTTTACATGCTCGGCTATCTGCTCATTTATTCATGCATCATTTCAGTAAGAGTTTTGTCTGTTCAGGGTCACGGTGGATCCGGAGCCTATGCTGACAACATGAATCAGGAATACAGCTGGGGTGGAATGCCAGTCTATTACACACACACACACACACACACACACACACACACACACACACACACACTCTCATTCATACACTCACTCACACCTAGGGACAATTTATAGTCACCAGTCATGTATTTACAGGCAAATGTTTAGGAGGTGGAGGTAACCGTTGAACCTGAAAGATGGAAATTCACATGGGCATGAGGAGAACATGTGAAACTCTGCACAGAGAGTAACCTGTGCTCAGGATCAACCTGGAAACCCAGAGTTTTGGCGTATCTTGTAAGTATTCTAACTTGTCTTGTAGTCAAGACTACCTCCAGTGTCTTGCAAAAGTGCAATATTCATCCCCCTTGGTGTTTGTCCTGTTTTGTCACATTGCAAGGGCAGCACAGTGGTGTAGCGGTTAGCACTGTCACCTCACAGCAAGAAGGTTCTGGGTTCAAGCCCAGTGGCTGATGGGGATCTTTCTATGTGAGTTTGGATGCTGTTTGCATGGGTTTCCTCTGGGTGCTCCGTTTTCCTCCACAGTTCAAAGACATACAGTTAGGTTAACATGGGGTGGTCTTGGGCTGAAGTGCCCTTGAGCAAGGCACCTAACCCCCAACTGCTCCCCGGGTGATGGATAGCTGCCCACTGCTTTGGGTATGTATGTGTGTGTGCTCATTGCTCATTTGTGTGTATTCACTGCTTCCGATGGGTTAAATACACAGAGGAATGTCTCTGTGCTTGAGTGTGCATGTGACAAATAAAGGCGTCTTTTTCTTCTTCTAGAATTAAAATGGATTTTTGGAGGGTTAGCACCATTTGATTTACACAACGTGCCTACAACTTTAAAGGTGAAAATAGTTGTTTTCTTGTGACACAAACAATAATTAAAATGAAAAAAAAAAAAAAAAAGAAATCTGGAGTTTGCATAGGCATTCACCCCCTTTCATATGAAACCCCTAAATAAGAGCTGGTCCAAACAATTCACTTCATAAGTCACATAATTAGTCGATTAAGATCGTCCTGTGTGCAATCAAAGTGTCACATGATGCAATGAAACAGTACCAACACCAAGGGGGATGAATACTTTTGCAAAACACTGCCAATCGAGAACAAGTCATGACCAAAACAAAGACTATTGAAACCAAGTCAAGGTCAAGAAAAGGCTGGGCGAGACCAGAACCAAACCAGTCCATTGAAGGGGGGTGGAGAGGGGTGACAGCAGTTAACAGTTACAAAAATTTCAAATAAGCAATGGGTCATTGGTTGCATTTGAAGCAGGAAGTTTTACATTCAACTGTACTGTACATTAATTGTGACAGCTTCTTGTTCATAATGCAACATAATGAACAGACATTATGAGGACAATTGTCCTGGTTCAAACTTGGAAAATTATTTGTAAGATACTCAAGGTTGGAAGAAACATATTTGTTGACGGTGGGGTGGCTGGTTACTTTATGTTCCAGGCTCCCTCATGTCTGTGCTACCTTCAGGCTCTATCTTTTAGTTATGCTCTCATAGTTAGTCTTGCCGGTGTCCCTGCTTGCACTCAGCCCAAAATGTATACTATTACTCTTAACCATTAGGTGACACTAGGCATACCTAACAACCTGTGTTCTCTCTCTCTCTCTCTCTCTCTCTCTCTCTCTCTTTGTCAAGTTACACGTCAATCTTGAGATACTAGTGATGCTGACCTCTCCTGCTCTTCGGACCAGCTTGATCCATCCTGATGCCCTTCTTTTAGCCGGAGTCCCATTGCATTTCTCCTGTGGAGGACGTCCCCATATGGACAGTAAAAAGTCACACTTGGAAGATGGCTCTGGACACTTACAGTTTTGCTATGATGGCTGAAGACTACAATCACCATGATAACTTTAGGACTGCAGATGTCATGAACAGTTTTGCACTCAAGTCTCCATCAATTAACAATTGATAACTTTAACAAAATAGACTTCATCCTAAAACTAGAATGAATTTCCTGGTTTCACAGTTATACTTTGTGACTATATAGGACACAGTTATAGAAGCAAGTTATTTATAATCATGATATCTGTTATCACACAGATGAGGATGGGTTCCCTTTTGAGTCTGGTTCCTTTCAAGGTTTCTTCCTCATGTCATCTGAAGGAGTTTTTCTTCAGCACCGTTGCCACAGGCTTGCTCATCAGGGATAAATAAATTTATTTGGGATAAAATTTGTTCATATATTTAAAGTCTATTTGTCTGTAAAGCTGCTTTGTGACAATGTTGTTAATAGTGTGATACAAATAATTGACTTGACGTGTTAGCTGTGACTCATGGGGAAAAAAAATACTGTATACAATAAAACTTAATGTAGATATACAATAAATTGTAGCACAGAGTGTTTAAAATAAGGAACTAATCAGAAGTAATAAAGAGATAGATGAAAGCAATGAATTGACAGTGAGTTGATGGTGGAAGTGCTATGGTTCCTTGAGGGTTATTTGATTGATTTATGGTGCTAGGCTTCTAAAAGGAATATACTTGGAGTATTCCCTGACAGGCCATCCTTCTGTTTTAGTATTTTACATAAGCAGTTAAGGGTTCCTCCAAAGGGAAAACCAACAGGAGCTTTAGGATGCTTGATGGAACCATTGTTGGAAGGAGTGTCAATCAGTGCATAAGCTAAACAAAGAACACATTGTAGTGTTTACATGGATGACTCAGTGTGAAGCTGGAAAGCTTAGATTATGACCAACATTATAAAATCTTAATTATTTCAAATTATTTAAATAATTCACCCCTACACTCTAATAAAAAGAAGAGTATACTAGATATTCTGAGAACTTGTAAGCCTTTAGATCATTGTTTTAGGGAATGATGACATGAGGCCATTCAGATTTGAAGGGAAAGCTCATTCCACTAAGTAATGAGATCTCACCTGTAGTTCTGGTTTATACATAATGAGGTGCAGCACCCTGTGATGCCAGGAATACAATGATAAGATATCAGCTTAGGTAGCTGATTAGTTGACTCGCAGCATTGGCAGGTGGTGTAAGTTAATTGGGACAGCTCTCTGGTCATTGCAACGTCATTGAGATCAAAGCCATTATGGGGACAAAAATCCAAGCAAAATTAGTTGAAATACACACTGCATGTTGGAAAAGTCATGCTAGCTGTCACTCATTAGGGAGCAAATCATTTTATTCAATAAAATGGTTAAATAAATGCAGGTATCCTTAAGCACCATCAAAAATATCTCATAAGCCATTTTCATTAGATTATACCTTTGTTATTTTTTCTACATATTATTTTTGAAAACTTCAGCTCAAAATATATGGACAAAATTGATCAATTTAGCAGTCAAAACCTAAAAAAATAAAAATAAAATGAGACCGTCAATGACGGCGTAGCTCAGTCCAGCCCAAGAAAGAATCAAAATGGGTGAAGAATTGAGGGAGAAGAAGAGGTTTGTGTGGAAACATTCGGGTTTAATTACGCCAAAGCTTCCTTATTAATTGCAATTATGCAAATCTGGGTAGAAGCCATATACACCATAGGAATACCGACCTATTTGCCCTAAAGAATCCAAAACAGTGAGGAATTGACCGAGAAGAAGCGATTTTTCTTGAACTGTTCATTAAGGCTTAATTAGTCCATAACTTCATTAATAATTTTAATTAAGCAAATTTAGGTAGAAGTTATATGCACCCTAGGTACCCCTACCTTCATGCCAGAAAGAATCAAAATCAGTGAAGAATTGAGGAAGTAGAGAGAATTTGTGTGGAAAGTGGTCATTAGGAATTAATTACTCCATATCTTCATTATTAATTGAATGTATGCAAATTTGTGTAGAAGCTGTATGCACCCCAGACAGACCTACCTTCCCGCCAAAAAGAATACAAATCGGTGAAGAATTGAGAGACAAGAAGTGATTTTCATGAAATGTTGATGAAGCCAGATGGATGCTGGACAACAGACAATGGATGACGGACAACACATGATGGCATAAGCTCATCGCCTGTCAGCCAGATGAGCTAATCAGGGTTAATAAAAAAAAAGCATCACTAATGTTGTCTTCTTCTTTTGGCTACTCCCATTAGGGGTCTCCACAGCAGATCTGTTCTGCATATTTGATTTGGCATAGGTTTTACACTAGATCTATCCAGACTTGGGACCAGCACTAAGTATGCACTGGCTTGCGCAACCCCAATGGCTTGGTATTTTTACCTACTCTGCATGTCTTTGAACTGTGGGGGAAACCAGAACACCCAGAGGAAACCCTCACAGACACAGGAAGAACATGCAAACTCCACACAGAAAGGCCCCAATCGGCTGTGAGGTTTGAACCTGGAACCTTCTTGCTGTAAGGTGATAGTGCTAACCACTACACCACCGTGCCACCCAAATCATCACTAATGTGCTCAGCACAAATGAATAAGGTCAATATATTTATTTAGACACTATCTGTGTAGGAAGTGTGAAGAAACTGAAGAACCTGGTGCAAACCCACCAACACCAACCCAAACCATTGTACACAATCCTAACCCAAACTGAGGACTGAACCATGGAACTGTGCATCAAACCCTGGAGCAGTGCCTTTAACATACACAGTTGCAGAAAAGTAATAATTCATAATTTCTCTATTCAGTGTCACCCAGAAGAGGATGAGTTCCATTTTGTACCTGGTTTCACTCACATTTTCTTCCTTTGTCATCTTAAAAGTTTTTCTTACCACTGTCACCTCTGCTCGTCCATTGGCAATTTAAATTTACATCTAGATTCCTGTAAAACTGCATTGTCACAATGTCCATTGTTAAAAGTGCTATCCAAGTAAAATTGAGTTGTGAATTAAACTGGAAGTGGCTAACCTCTTGTGGCGGTTAATCTTTGGACAGTAGTGTGGTTGAGTTTCTAATGTGCTAAAAATGATGAAGTATGAAGGGCGTCCAAAAAGCAATGCCTGCCAAGGTTCTTTTTTGGATGGAGAAGGCTACTAGGGCTGTTGCTTCTTCCAGATTGGAATGCACTTATAGTCAATATTGAAAGCTTGGGTCAAGCTACAGGAAGGCAGAATTAACCTTAAACAAATCCAGACTCAAAAACTGTGAAACGATGTACAGGCACAAACTAGATGATACCGAGGACAGGAACTATAGAGAGCTGACCATGCCAGGGTAAAATAGCGGCTCAGTAATGAAGGGAAATATACAAAAAAGATTTGCAAAGAGGCAAGAACACAGAGGATTTAAATTATGAAATTATTTCAAAGTAATACAACAATACAACACAATACCATTAGAAAAGATGGTTCTGCAAGGGTTCTTTGTATGGTTAACTCCTTTTTATCATGGGAATGGATACATTTCTGATTCACTATCCCTTTGTTGTACAGTTTTATGCCAAACCTTTAAGGGTTTCCCTAAAAGAACAATGCAAAGTAAGCTTTAGGATGTTAGACAGAAACTTTAGATCCAAGATTATGTAAAGCTATCGTTCTGGTTTATACATAATGAGGTGCAATATTGTGTGATGCTGGAATACTATCATCCATGTTTGACTAGGTAACTCACTAGTTATCTAGTTACACACTGGCAAATGGTAAGAACATGAGGTGATGAAAAAAATGTCAAATGAGTGCAGATAATGTAGTTGGATTTTGTTTGACAAAACATTATCAAATTTGTATGAAAGAACCCAAACACTGACCCTGCCCCAATCCTAACTTTTGTAACTTTTGCACTTGGACATGAAACCATGTTGATGGTAGATGAAATGATAGTTTCAAATTTAAACTTTGACATGCATCTTGCTTTCCTCTTGTTTTTTTTTTTTTCATGATTTAGCATGTTTGGGGGGGGGGGGGGATGTAAAAAGAGTGACTGTATAGTCAGTCTGAGGTTATGACCTCGCCAAGCAGATTCTTCGCATCTCTGATGGTGTGAGAGGAAGAGTTTTATTCATCATGCTTGGATCTTGCCTGCTGATCTGTGAGTACTGACAGAAGATTTGTTAAGGTTTTATGTCAAGGATGGAAATGGATGTATGTGTCGTTTTTGACGATGAAAGCCGATGTCTGTTCCTTCTGTCTCTCGCTATGTGTGTGAAAAAAGCTTTGAGGATGTCTGGCTGTCTTTTCTCGTCTACTTGTGTCAGCTGATGCAAGTTCACAACGACATGCGATGGCCAATCTCAATCACTCACAGAGCATGAGAGTGAGAGCGAGCAGGTGGGGTAGGAGTAACAAAGGAAGCTCAAGGTCAAAATTCCAAATTCTGAGAACTATTTATTTATTTATTTATTTATTAACTAATCAATCACTGGTCCACTCTTTTGTATTTACTAAGTACAAATCTGTTATTACTATGTGGTCATGGTGAGTAGAATACTGTTTTTTTCACACTTTTCTTCTTCACTTCTTTTTGACCCAGAACATATTTGATAGACATCATGTACTAACCCCATTTCCAGAAAAGTTGGGATATTTTCCAAAATGCAAAAAAAAAAAAAAAATCTGTGATTTGTTAATTCATGTGAACCTTTATTTAACTGATAAAAGTACAGAGAAAATATTTCAGTCATTTTACTGACCAAATTAATCGTATTTTGTAAATATAAACAAATAATTTGATGCCTGCAACACACACAAAGAAAATTGGGACAGACTCAAAATAAGACTGAAAAATTTATAGGATATTCAAGTAATACCATTTTGGAAGATTCCACAATAAGCAGGTTAATTGGTAACATGATTGGGCATAAAAGGAGCATGCACCAAAGGCCCAGTTTTTGCAAGCAAGGATGGGTCATGGTTTACTCCTTAGTGCCAAAATTTGTGAGAGAATTGCTAGTGAAATCAAAAAGAACATTTCTCAATCCAAGATTTTAGGTTTTTCAAAATCTATCGTACATAATATTGCGAAAAGATTCAGGGAATTCAGAGACATCTGAGTGCCTGAAAGGTAAGGTCAGAAATGACTGCTGAATATGCCTGACCTTGAAGTTCTCAGGCGACAATGTGACAAATATAACAACTTGGGCTTGGGAGTACTTCGGAGAACCATTGTCACTTAACACAGTCTGCTGCTGCATCCAGAAATATAATGGAGCTAATGCCTCTGTCCCAACTTTTTTTTTAGTGTGTTGCAGGCATCAAATTCTAACTTCATTTATATTTACAAAATACAATTAAGTTGGTCAATAAAACTATTGAAAATCTTTCCTTGGCATTTTGCCAAGGTCTCAATCCTGAAATTCTCACTGAACTAGACTGTCAGGATGATCAAGCCTCTCCAGATTTGCTTATTGATATTTCCATTCAACTCAAAAATCTGCTCAGAAAGCAACCATTGAATTAGAAGGTGTGTCCAAACTTTTGTTTCTGTCCACATTCACTGGATATGAGCAATTGCCTGCTCTGATTGGCTACTCTACGACTAGGATATCAGCTCATATACAATGAGTAGAGAAAAACAAAATAGCAGAGTGTGAGACATGATGCAATGCCAGCAAGCCACTGCAGCCAAATTATTGTCTCCTGATTGGGGTTTGTCAGGTCGATATGTGCGTTCTTAGGGGGAGCAGAGGATGGGATACTCGTGCATAATGTGCTCAGCAGTCTGCTTCAGGGTGCCACATGTACATGCTGCAGATGAATGCAGGCCTCAGTGGTGCATGTTTGTACCGAACCGGCCAACCCCTATGCGCAGGCGATTAAGTGTGACCCACTCTCTGTGGGGCAGATCCACTTCTTATAGTGGTTTTACATCCAGGGTGTTGTTGAGTTGGATGGGTTGGGCGGTCTGCTGCCAGTCAGTCCCTCCTTGGTCAAGAGTGCTGAAGTTGGAGCCACTCAGGGATGCTGCATGGCAGTTGAAGGGGCAACAGGAGTGCAGGCATTGGTGGCAGAGATGTTGGGCATCCTGGGTGAGCTTGTGTAGAGGATGTTTGTCATCCTGCATACCCTTGCTCACCAGCTTGTATGTGTGTTGTTCCCTACGGAGGGCTGGGGATGCAATGCCCAAGCACACAGGCAGGAATCCGTTTGTGGTGGAGCACAGCCAGCCAGTGCATACCTGTCAGCCCAAAAGGAATAGTTATAAGTCTTATGGCTTTTTTCGATTTTTGTCAGGCTTATGGGCATATTCTAATAGTCTTATGAATTCCTAGTTTTTCGCCAAAACATATTTGTAATGCAAGTACTTCTTCTGTATTGTCACAGTGCACATTACGCATAAAACAAACAATAGACAATCAAACCAGAAACCATTGTGTTCTGCAGGCAGAGGGTCTTGTTCGCAACATCTCAGCTATTATCGTCCTGCAACCAGATTTGCTAAATGCTTGAACACAAATATCATATTTGAAAGTCAAGCATTTACATGAAACCAGTTGACATTCAGTGACATCATAAGTTGAACAAAAGGTCCTGGAGCCATTCTGTTTTTCCCATAGAGTAGTTTTGAAAGAGGATACAACACACAGACAGAAGCAATGGGAACCCAAGTGAAAAGAATGAGGTACAGCAGGAGGTTTCTTCCTGAATGGTTTGATCTATTGAAAGGGCAGCTTGTTCCCACTGTTTTAGTAAATAGTTAAAATATTTTACTTTACAGTCCATTTGTCGATTCGTTTCAAAGAAGTCAAGTATAAAATATACACACACTTATACATTCATATTGACCCTAATTCAGAAATAAATATTATTTTGAATTATGAATTATGGGATGGACATGATCATGAACTTCATATAGCAAATTTCGATGTGGAAAAAGTGCAACCGAGGTTTTTCCTTGTTTGTTTTTCAATATTATGCCTCAAAAACAACACATAGTTGTCTCATTTTTAGTTTGTAAATGTTTTTTGTCTCCAATAAGGGTGTGTGAGGGCTTATAAAGCTGAACTACGAAATGGGTTGACAGGTATGCCAGTGATAGTTCTCATAGCATCATTGAATGCGATATCCAGCTTTTGTGTGTGAGTGCACCGGCACCATGCTGGTACAGCATATTCTGCAGCACTGGAAACTAGGGCCAGGGTGTCAGTACGAAGAGTGGAAGTGGACACTCTCAGCCAGGCAATGCAGGGGATTGTTCCATGATGACACTCTTGTGTGCAAGGCTTCAAGATGTTGCTTGTTGGTAAGATGCCTGTTGAGCTTCACCCTAAGGTATGTTGGATTTGGGTTGTATGGCAGGGGGACCTATTGCAGTTGACTGTAAGTTGTTGTTTTGCCTCCTAGGTGTTAAGGTGGAAAGCTGTGGAGGTGTTTTTTTTTTTTTTGCCACACTGAGCTTAAGTCTCCATGTTTTGAGGTAGGCTGTGAGTAGTGCCATGTCTGCTATAAGGATATCCTCTAACTTTGACCAGCTTCTGTCAGAGTATAGGACTACAAGGAAATCACTAATGTATATATTGAATGGCATGGGAGCTAATACTGAGCATTGAGGGGCACTGTTTCTGAGACAATGCGGCCGGTGAGACTGTCCATCACTGGTAAAAACAAAGCTGCTGTTGGAGAGGATGGTGGTGATGAACCGCACTAGGTGTCAATCAGGGATGGTCTGCAAAAGCTTCAGGGTGAGACCCTGATGCCACACAGTGTTGTAGGCCACCATGTGGCCTTTTTCAAAGCTGACCTCGACATCATCCATCAGCTTTAATCATTTGATAGACGATGTTTTGTCCACAGCGGAAGTCTGCTTGCTTGTCTGGTAGTTGGGAGTTGATGATTGGTTCCAACCAGGCAAGAAGGAGTCTTTTAAGGAGCTTAAAAGGAATGCACAGGAGCAAGATAGGGTGGTAGCTCTTTGAGTTACCCATTGACTTGTTTGGTTTGTTTAACTGCCTCTGCTAGCTTGCCTTCTTCCCATAGTGCATCTTGGTGCCATCTCCTCCCCAGGTCATCCACATAATGAAAAAGAAATCATGATTCATCCGACCAGGCCACCTTCTTCCATTGCTCTATGGTTCAGTTCTGATTCTCACATGCCCATTGTAGGTGCTTTCTGCAATGAACAGGAGTCATCTTAGGCACTCAGACCGGTCTGTGGCTGCACAGTCCCATATTCAGCAAGCTTGTGATGCATTATGTCAAGTTTATTTCTATAGCGCTTTAACAAAAAAAAGATTATGTGTTCTGACACCTTTTGAGCATCGCCAGCATTAACCTTTTCAGCACTTTCTGCTACAATAGCTCTTCTGTGGGATCAGACAAGATGGGATCGCCTTCACTTTCCACATGCATCATTGAGTCTTGAATGTCCATGACCCTGTTGGCAGTTCACTGGTTGTCCTTCATTGGACCACTTTTGGTAGGTATTAACCACTGCATACTGGGAACACCCCACAAGACCTGTTGTTTTGGAGATGCTCTGATACAGTTATCACATTTTGGCCCAATTTGGTCACTCAGATCCTTACGCTTGCTCATTTTTCCTGCTTCCAGCATATCAACTTTCAGAGCAGACTGTGCACTTGCTGCCTAATATATCCCACACGTTTAATGAGGTAATCAGTGATATTCACTTATCATTCACTCATTATTACTTTTAGGCATACTACTTTATGACTGTACTACTATTGTACTTACAATAATAATAATAATAATAATAATAATAATAATAATAATAATAATAATAATTTCTATAGCATATTTCAACATTCCAAGGTAGTCACTTTACAGGGGAAAAAAAAAAAGACTAAGCAGTAAGAGAGGAAGAGAAATGTTCATGGAAGAGATACGTATTCAATTGAGATTTGAAAGTTGAGAAAGAAGAGCAGTCATGGAGAGACTGAAGAAGAGGATTCCAGAGTTTGGGGTAATGGCACTATGATCCATATTGTACTGTGATTATTAGTGATTTTGTGATTAATGTAGATTTTAAATCACAAATCAAGGTTGCTTTTAGGTTGTTAAAATAATCCACTCAAATTTAAACATCAGAAATGAGTTTGATCATACAGAGAGGATAAATATGAAACTGATCATGGAATTTATGTGCTCTCAATTCATGATCAGATTTGACGATGATGAATAAGGGCCATTGTACTAATATTATGTTGCTAACACTATTGCATAACTTTAGACACACATAGACACACACTCAGTATATCACATGCTGTATGGTGAACTGGGCCATGCAAATCCACCTCTTAATGTGCAAATGTGAGTTTCCCTTTAGTCTTATTTTAAATCAATATGTAAATAGGCTTGGATGGCACCACCAACAGCGTAATATGTTGCATATGGATGAAAACAGAGAGCTGAATATTCATGTGTCTCGTCTCGTCCGACTTGGGAGGAAAACTGAAGCTGATATCAGATCATGAAACAATCTTAATTCAGCATTTCCTTGCTCACTGTGGATTTGTTTTCATTCAAATGAAAAGCCACCAAAAATGAACAGTCCATAATGTCTTGAAAGTTTGATCTATCAGTCAAAATATGTTGCTGTCTGACATTTGCTTCTGAACAAATAAGTCAAATGTGTCTAACAATTAAGGTAAATTAAAAAGTTATCAAAGGAGTAAAGTAAATGAAAAAAAAATGTGGATACAGTGTTCATTATTAAATAGCACTCAAAGAACACTTTGATTTCCTTCATACAGTTCAAAACCAGACTTTCAGCATTCACTGGACAGGGGTAGGTTTCCCCAAAGCCTCTTAACACTAAGAGCATCTTAACTAGGAGAGAAAGTGTTCATTGTTCTGCTCGCTCTACCATTTAATGGTGACCTTTGTGTTACAATGCTTTTGGGAAACCTGGCACTGTCTGGTAAGTTCTGTCATTCAAATGTGGCCAAGAACCACCTACTTTCACTTGAGTGACATGGGGGATGATCAACCACAGATCTTTTCCTCGAATTCATCAGCAAATGTGCAGGATTATCTGACTGATTAGTCACCATCCATCCATTATCTGTAGCCACTTATCCTGTACAGGGTCGTGGGCAAGCTGGAGCCTATCCCAGCTGACTATGGGCGAGAGGCAGGGTACACCCT
>JANZLB010000023.1:65795296-65809630 GCA_026167865.1 Notarius quadriscutis | reverse complement strand
GGAGTAGAGCCCCCCCACCTCCAACTCTCTCTCTCTCTCTCTCTCTCTCTCTCTCTCTCTCTCTCACACACACACACACACACACACACCAGGTATCTTGGCCGTGTGTGTGTGTGTGTGTATTCAACTTAGTATGCAGCTCATGGCTAATGAAGGTCTGAATGTGTGGCAGATTGATAATGGCATTCGCAGATGTAAGTGATAAGGCTTGACTGCTTAAAATCACACACACACACACACACGAACAAATGTTGCACACATTCCTGGGTCAGCGGATTGGAAATTGTTTGTAATTTCCTTAAGCATGAAATATGCACAAAGATGCTCCTGTTATTTATTACTTAGTGCCTGAAAACCATATCATGTGTATTAATAGAAAAAAATAGATGCAATCATTTTTTTTTTAATTACACAATAAATCAGGCCCACTGTGCGTGTGTGTGTGGACAGCAATATCTGCATGTGCGTATTTCAATTACGTGTGTAATCCGTAGTTGTGCATTTCAGAGCCCTCGATATCCCACAGTGTGCTCCGAAGCTCCCGCTTCAGCAGAGCACACTCCCCAGAAGCCAGTTTTCCCCAGAGACACACACTGATTCACACTTTTTACCTACTTTAGTTTAAGATACCTGACAGAATGGGCTACATAAGTATTTCTGTTTGGACTTCACATATCTGGTAGCACTGTTTACACTCGGCAGTACAGCGAGACAGCACCAACTGTTTTTAAAGGTATTTTCTTACCTTTGTAGTTGTTCTGCATTGATCCAGCTGACTAAAAGGAGCTTTGGAAGTGTACGTACAGAAGGGATGAACATCGTTGAGGTTTATTTTCAGGAGCTCCTATAGACACAGAGTGAAAACAAATCGTGTCATTGCCATTATAGTGAACAAGCCAGAAGCAGAAGTGCCGTTTTGGTTACAAGTGTTTGGACAAGCTGCTCATTGCTCATATATGATTTTTGTTCAAAATTGAAATGAAAGCTGTAAATACTTACAACTTGAGTCATGGTAAACAAGAAGACTAGTTTATTACCTTCGCTAACTTAAGAGAAGGTTATGTTTTTGCCTCCGTTTGTTTGTCTGCTCCCGACGTAACTCAAAAAGTAGTGAACGGATTTGGATGAAATTTGGTGGAAAGGTGAGCCATGGGCCAAGGAATAATTAATTATATGTTGATGCAAATCCAGTTATGTATGTAGATCCAGGAACCAGATATGTATGCAGATTGTGGATTTTTTTGTCTGTTCCCAACATAACTCAAAAAGTAGCAAACAGATTTTGGTGCAATTTGGTGGAAAGGTGAGCTATGGGCCAAGGAAAAAGTGATTTGATTTTGATGCAAATCTGATCATGTATATGGATCCATTATCCAGATATGTATGTGGATCCAGGAACCAGATATGCATGCAGATAGGGGATTTTTTTGTCTGTTCCCAACGTAACTCAAAAAGTAGTGAACAGATTTTGATGAAATTTGGAGGAAACGTGAGCCATGGGCCAAGGGACAATTGATTAGATTGTGATGCAAATCCGAATATGTGGCTTGGCGGAGGTATGCACTTTACCTAGCACCCTTCTGCTTTTGACTTTTAACATGTGTGAACCGCTCATGGTCAACAACACTGTTCAACAGCAACATGCTAGTCAAATCTAGAATGCTGACATGGCTAGCATTTCCTAGCAAGCTAGCAGCTAAGTGTCGCACTTGACGTCAATAAGGACAATGGGGCCGTATGAAACAGAAGATCACTGCTTTCTTACCTCGCTGCCAAAATAGACAGGTGTCTCATAAGGCAGGACTTTTGACTGGAGGCATCTTCTATGAATGATCATTTTGAACGATCCCTTTAGGATAGGATTTATGGTAACGTGACGTCAAGACGCATCTAACAATAGTTAGCAAATGTTAGCTAGTTGGCGAAGAGATGCCTCACAAATCATGTCAAACAAATTTAGTTGGTTATGGTCACTGTTGATGATCGTGTTGATACAACGTTTATTTCTTCGTAACTTTTCAAAAATCTAAGCAAAGAAATTAAAAAAGGCCAAAAATGTACATTTGTACACAAATTCACTTTTCTCTGAAATTTGGTCCACCATCTTTTTTTTTTTTTCTTCCCATTGCTTGGGGGAGATTTGTGGGTAATAGGCAGCATCATTGATGATACCTTCAAAAAACAACCTTCTGGGGGCAGTTTGAAGATATCTTACAAGAAAGGAAATGAGAGTTTGATCAGCTTCTTGATGGTCCTTGATGCCTCACTGTCTTGTTCGACATCCCGCTTTGATGAGATATAACCTAGATTCGAATGGATCTGATGTAAATTACCATTATGGTCAAGAAAAAATGCCAGTCATTTTCAAATGAGAAGAATTGCTTTACATAATTCTTGTATTTTGGGGTATATTAGTAATACATTGTGCCTTGGTTGGAGCAAGAAACACGTCTCTGAATTCACATGTTGTGCTTCTGAGTTCAGACTTTTTAGATTAGCTGCCGATAACGTCGACATGATCTAGGGGACACAAACGCTATCCAAAAATGGTCCCCCCATAGGCTGGGTACTCATAATGGAATTCAGTGGCGGTAGTGATGATCTGATGTTTGATGTATCCATGATAACCATGGGCGTTATTTGGGGAAAGTGTTCATAGACATCACAGATGTCACTGCTCAGATACTGTTCAGCTTTGTAGAAGATTAAAATCCATGTTTAAATATTTAAGCTGACACGAGATCTTCTTTTAGCTCCTTAATGCAAGCCTACTGAAATGCGATTCTTAGGCTGCTTGGCTAAATGACCCTTGTGTTGCTTGTTATAGGAAAACAACTCCGAATGAATGCATGCCATTTACGGCACACTGATAATAGTTATCAGTTTTTAACAGGCACTCGCTGGAGACATTCTTTTTCTGTGCTTGACTCTCAAATCGTCTTATAATACACTAGACATGGTGTACGGGGAGATTAAGTTATACTGTATGCAAGGTGGATTCCAAAGCTACCAACATCTGTTTATAGTTTAGCTCTAAACTGTAATCTATAGGTGGAATTTTGGACCCTTTGCTACGGTGATACAGGAGACACCTGAAAACAAGGCTGATGGAGATAGACGTGTTTACTTTTGGGAGTTGTTGTCTTTGCTTCATACTGACTATCTAGGTGAACTCTGACGTGTGAGTTTGCTGTCGTAAGCCAGTAGAAAACAAAATGTCATGATGAACTTAAAGTGAGAGTGAGCTTATGCATTCAGGTGATTGTTTATAAATTGTCAAGATTGTAGTTAATACAGTATCAATTCAATCAGTACATTTTTGCTTGTTCATATTTAGAAAATCTGAGACACTGAACGACATTTTTTTCCATACGTTATAAGAATCATGTACAGTATTTTTTCACTTTGGTCCACCAAAATACTTTGCTCTGTCCATGTCCAGTCGATGACGTCTGCCCTAGGATGTGAACACATATACATATCAAAGCCCCTCCCGTGCCAAGACCTGGTCTTCCCAGGCAGTCACCCATCCCAGTACTAACCAGGCCCTTAAGGTGCATTAGGCGGCGCTGACCTCCATCCTCCGATCTCTGAGATTTACCAGCCTTTCTGTTTTCTTAATTTAATAAAAAGAAATTGATTTGTCACATAGATCACATAGTTTGTGACCAGGGAAGAATACAGCGCTAAGCCCCAATTGATTTTCAGCCCTTTTGCTTTGGCATAGAATTTTTTTTTACCCAGATGCCCTTCCTGACGCAACCCTCCCCAATTTATCAGGGCTTGAACCGGCACTAAGTATGCACTGGCTTGTACAACTCCAGTGGCTGGGTATTTTACCTAATCTACATGTCTTTAAACTGTAGGGGAAACCGGAGCACATGCAAACTCCACACAGAAAGCACATGGGGTTCGAACCCGGAACCTTCCTGCTGTGAGGCGACAGCGCTAAACACTACACCACTATGTGTAGGTTCATAAGATGAAAAACTGATCAACCGTTACTGGAAATGTTTAGTTGCAGTTATTGCTACACAAGGGGGTCACAGCAGATACTGAAATCAAAGGTAAACCTACTTTTGCCACTCACTTGGCATGTAACGATCCATCCGATTCACGATTCGATTAACGATATTGGGTTCATGGTTCCATTTTCCCATGATATTTTTGCAAAAAATAAAATGCAATTAAATGAAGAAAATGTTGTTACCAAAGGGAAAAGCAACATTTCTTTTCCTATTCTTTATTAACTTAAAGAAAGAACATCCTTTTGTTAAATTAGAAAAAGAAAATCACTTTTATATAATTTTCTTAACAGCCAACAGCAATTATTTACCCACATTTGTAAAGTATAGAGAAAAATATAACAGCCTATTAACCAAAAATATTCCTTTTATTACAAATAAAAAAGCTAATAACCAAATAGACCTTTTAAAATAAACTTTTATAAACATCTTACCTTCATTTTATCTTCATTAGCTTCTCTTTTCTTTATCTTTCAGCAGTCTGTAAAAAGAGAGCTCTGATTTCTTGTTAAATCTATTTGTTTCGTCAATCGCACAACATTTTTTCCCCTTTTTACATCTGTTTTTTGTGTTTTTTCCAATATTAGAGCTGTGTTACTTCCTCCTGAGGTGAAGTCATGTGCATTCCTGCTATTTAATTTGTGCTAGCAGGACTGGTGCAAATTGTTAGTCTCACTTAGGATCTTTCTACTTTCCTCTTCTTATTATTGTTCTCCTAATGTTTTTGTTTAGGATGCTATTTCTCCCTCTGTTTTCAACCAATCATCACCAAATTTCACATGAAGAATATGTCTGGGCTGAACTACATTGCTATGACTTTTGGTGGTGATCCGGATCGATGATCCGGAATGATCCATGAAAAACGGGATTGTTTTCAATCACTTAGAACTCTGTCAATTTTCATGATTTTTTTTCAATCAGTTTTTTTTTTGTTGTTGTTCAGGGTGGCAGGGCACAATTTTTCCTCACTATCATTCTCAATCACTTACCATTCCGGATCTATAAGGTACGGTGACCAGATGTCCCAGGTTGTAACAGCTAGTGCAAATTACTGTGACTTTAGTCCCAGCCTCTATCTAGTTTACATTGTAATTACAGCTAGGGGGAAAAAAAAAAAAAACGGCTGATAAGAATCAGTGTTCATTTTATTTTTCATTTCATCAATTTGAATTGCCATAAATGTGTATCATGATTTATTGTCGCACGATATATTGGAACATGCCTACCACTCACAGATCTGTAATGTAATATTAGATCATATTTCTCAATAAATAAATGATCAAGTGTAATATTTTGTCTCATTTATTTAATTGGGTTCTTTTTATCTACCTTTAGGACTTGTACGAAAATCTGACATCATATTTATGCAGAAATTTCTAGAAAACTTTCACAAACTTTCAAGCACCACTGCACATCTGACTGACACAAAGCATTGACACTGACAGTTGAGACTAAATAAATATTTCCTCACCATATCATCCTTCAGCCTCGGCCGAGATAAACCGCCTACCGTTCTTCCACACATTCCTGTTAACCATTGCAAATTTCTGGTCTTGTACCCCAATTCCAGTGTCCCTTGATATTAAGTAGGGGTAGGTTAACTTTCTTGACCTCACCGGGTGGGCGGTGCTCCGGGCTCCAGAGGAGAAGGCGAGATATCACCTCCTCCTTGGCTCTAAAACAGTGTCCTGCAAAGAGGACTCTTCTTGATTTGAGTCTCATTGTGACTAGTGGCAAGTTCCCATATATCTCCTCCAAGGTGGTATGGGTAGAGACCAATGGATGTTTTGAACCCGACGTAGGAGGCTGGTATAAGTGCCATCTAGTATCTACTGTTGTTTGAGGATCATGGTCCATGTCTCAGCACCATATGGGGTTCCACTACCAATCTGAATAGAAAAGAAAAAAGACCATATCGAAAACCATATTGGTAGTTAGACATATTATCTTACTGTGCATGATTATGCCCTGCGATGACCTGGCGATTTGTCCGGGGTGTACCCCACCTCTCGCCCATAGTCAGCTGGGATAGGCTACAGCTCGCCCGCAACCCTGCACAGGATAAGCGGTTACAGATAATGGATGGATGGATGTACATGATTATCTTGAACATCCTACATTCAAGGCCTTTTGTAAGTTTGTGTAAGTTCCTGGATAGATTTGATGTCATGTTAGAACAAACGCATTAATACTTGTATAAACCTGAGATTTGATGTGCCGCCAAAATATTGTCTGTTATAGAAAATTAATCAACACCTTCTAAGCACTCAGAATCAAGAATTCATCAGTGTTGTGGTATTCAAGCAGAAATATTATTAAAAGGAGCTAAAAATTGGATAGCCTGAATGTTTGTGTGGTATGCGTGACCTTCATTGCTCATTTCATGGTCTCAATACACACTACATGCTTTTGTGTATGACACAGTGCTTGATATAATACTGTAACACACACACACACACACACAAGGCGGAAGATGAAGCTGCACTCAGTGTGAATGACTCTGTTCACTCAGTTCAGCAGGTCAGAGCACACACTCGTCTCTCTCAGTCCCCCTCTCTCTCTCACTCGTCGTTTCCTGTCTCAAACGCTCACTCTATCACCCCATTCTCTTCTTCTACATCAGCCTACGCTCCCTCGAGCTCCCTTCATCTCTCTTTCTTCTTCTTTCTCTTTCACATTTCTCTCTTCTCTGATGTTATCATCTGTTTGTCTCCCCCTTTCCCCGCTACTTCCTCACTCCATCTTTCTTTCCCGCTCCCTATTTGTGTTCAATTTCTCCTTAATTCTCTCTCTCTCTCTCGCTCTCTCATTTCACCCTCTCTTTTTGTCGTTTCTATCCTTCAATCCTTCCTTTCTTTCTTTCCCACCACTGTCGTCCTTTTCATCTTTTTCACCTCTTCTGTCTTCAAATCTATTCCTCCGTCTTATTTTGTTTTTCTTTCTGGTTTCTCTTCCACTCAATGGCTTATTTCCTCCCAATTCATCCCTTTCTTATTTGTCCCTCTTTCATTTGTTTCTCAAGCGAACTCCACTGTTTCTCTCTCAGTATCGCTTTTTGCATCAGTATCTGTGTGTGTGAGAGTGTGAGTATGTTAGTCAGTGCAGCCTGAGGCTCATCACTGCTTTGTCATGTACTCCATACACACCAATTAACAAGCTGTAAGTGAACACACACACACACACACACACACACACACGTTTCAGCGCTGCTGAACATACACTCTGCTGCCCCAGTTTCCTTCCGGAACAACAACAAACTTGGCCCCGAACAATTACGAAGCATCATTCTGTGCCCATTTCCCTGATTTTACTGACATTTCAAATGATGATTTCACAACAATGAAATTAAGCTACACACACACACACACACACAGAGTTACACATGGACATGCGCCTGCACACGTACACACCTATATTTGTACGGTCTGAATGTGACAGAGACTTGCAGGGACCTTTTGCCTTCACTCTTGTATCCTACAATTGTGGGGACCGAACATGACAGTGACTTGTGAGGACCTTTTTCATTTTCTCTTTCTGACACCCACACACACACACACACACACACACACAATCTTGTGTGCTGTATTTGTCGCGACTGAACATGACAGTGACTTGTGAGGACCTTTTTCATTTTCTCTTTTTGACACACACACACACACACACACACACACACACACACACACTGATTTTCAATATGGGTGAAAGTAAAATGATGTATCTACTATTTCATAAAATTTAATTAATAGATAATTAAATAAGTACAGTTTCTCATACAGTTCAGTGGTTAAGTTTAAATCAATGACTTTATTATGCACAACATCATTAGTCCTCAGAGTCTTCAGTCCTGATAGTGTCTTTATTGCCTGCTAGCTATTTAGTCTCCTCAGTGTCTTCATTTCCCATAATGTCTTTAGTCCCCAAAACATCTTTAATGGATACAATAATTTCGGTCACTAGGAAGTCAGTCCCCTTCATTTTTTGTCACTATTTTCCAAGAATGTTTACTCCTTGTCTCTACAGTACCTATAATGTATTCAGCCCACTCATTGTCTTTAGTCCCCGGGCCTTCAGTTGCCACAATCTTTATCTCCCGCAGCATGTCTTTAATCAGAAATGACATTGTTATGTTGCGTCTTTGGTCCTGGCATGTTTATCACATACAGTATTTAGTCCTTAAAATATCACTACTGGCTACAATGTCCTCCTTAACAATGCTAATACTACTGCTTGCAAAACCCGTATTGAACAACAAAGAACAAGGCCGAATAAAAACATACAGTAGACGAGATGTCATTTGTGGTTTGGATAAATGCTCAATATGATTGTGTGGTGAAGTTTTATCTTCAGGACTAAGGATGTAAAACAGCATGCGATGGAGAACACGTACTGTACATCTGACTAAAAAATAGTTTAGCTCTTTGACTTGCATCCAAGGCTTATTCACACGTATCAGATGGCACAGTACGGTACAGTGCGTCTAAAAGCCAACGGGTCGAGCTCTCCTCGGAACCCACACACATACGCATGGCAATTTTTAATGGATGCCCAGAACGGCGACACATTAAGTAGGCACTCAGGAAGTGTATGAAACATTTAGGTTATTGATTAAACTGAACACGCGTAGTGCCGTGGGCTCCTCAACAGACTCGATTAATAAACCGAAGACAGGAAATTGAATTTGGAAGCGACTCCTCATTGCTGACTGCAAACAGACATTACACACTCGCTTATAAAGCCGCTCCGAGGGCTTAGGTTTCATTTCAGAGAGGTTATTTTTACAATGCTTTTCAAGACTGCTGTCTTTTTTTTTTTCCTTCTTCATCTTCAGTGTGAGTGTGTAAGCGTTCGCTTTGGAGCACGATTTATCACCTCGGGCTTTTCATTTCATGAGTGCCTTTCACCTCAGGACTTTCTGTGCTTATAGCACTCTTCACTATCGCACTGTAAAGGACTAATCAGATCTGCAGAGAGAATGTGCTGAACTGAAGAAAGCTCTTAATGCCCTTTATGAGTTTAGGCCGACCATGTCGTGATCTCATTACGTACAGTAGATGTGAAGAGTGTGATGAGATTCATCGATGCTTTTACTGAGCAGATCCTTGTGTGATATTGTTATTCTTGTAGTGTTCAGTACATGAATCTTGTGGTGAGTCTTATGGTCACAGGTTTTCTTTTGAAGAAATAACTGGTTATCTGTAACCTTTGTCGTCTCAATATCAACAATGCTGATTTGAATTGTTGCCAAAAAAAAACTTCTCTTGTAAATAGTTATCTGGATTTTTTTAGACATCACATCATCTCAATGGTAAAACTCTCACATCCAGACGGAAATAAAGTGACCTCAGGAGGAGGGTTATATTTCCTACAAACCTGGATGTTTGCGTCACATGGTCGTATGATCACGCTCCGTTCACAACACGGCGTCCGAGCGGTTGAAGAAGCACTGGAGTAGAGAAAAGATGCTGGCTGTCATTTTACTTTGTGGCAAAACAAAGTTCCAGCAACAGTTTACGGTGCTTTCATACCTTCCTTGTTGGGTCTGGACCAAAATATCAGGCGTGAAAGGTGCCTCGGACCACGTTCCGTACCAAAGGACCAAAATTTGGTCTAACCAAAAGATGTGCTCTTAGTCCGCATGAAACTGAAGAATGGTTTGGAGTGTGAAAATATGTTTTTGGTTGGTTCGGGCTTTCAGACCAATTACAGGAAGTTCAGGCAGGCTATCATCACGTGATGATATAGTGTCCTGTATGTACAATAATTAATTGTAACTCCCATAATAATAGCATATTGGCAATGAAATTATACTATAGGCATTTAGCAGACACTCTTATCCAGAGCAATGTACAACATACCCAGAGCAGCCTGGGGAGCAGTAGGGGATTTGGTGCCTTGCTCAAGGGCACTTCAGCCACTCCTGCTGGTCCAGGGAATCAAACCTGCGACCTTTTGGTCCCAAAGTAGCTTCGTTAACCTTTCGGCCATGGCTTCCCCCTGGACATTCATTAATTTTTCTCCATTGAAACTGAAAAGGCTACCCGCTGAATTGACAACACGTCAATGTCAGATGCACGCCCATCTACAAACCAGTCAACTTAAAGCACAGGGAGATGCATCCTATGTAGGTGATAACGACAAGACGTAAAAATATCATGCAGAGTTCTTTAGTGTGCTTGCAAAACTGCAATGTGAAACCAGAACTAACTGGAACAAACGTACACAATGTAACATGAACATAAACCTTGGTTTGGACCTTGTTGGACTTTCATGGTGTGAAAGTGGCATTACAAATACAATAAAACAATAACTACAAAGTTTACAAGAATCAGATATACATCCATTTGTAGCTCATTAGCTCATCTGGCCACACGCCAGGCTGGATGAGCGTATGCGATCACACATCACCTGTCCATCGTCCGTCCGTCCGTCGTCCATCCGTCCACAATTTACAAAAATCACAACTCCTCTAAGGAATCTTAAAATCAAAAACAAGTTCCTATTAAAGTGGCTTGTGTGTGTGTGTGTGTGTATATAACATTTGATTCTGTTACGAATGAATTGTTAATATTTATGTTAAACTGATTAATTTGCTGAAGATCTCTATTTATATATCCATCTCAGCATTACCATAGCAACAAGAATCGACAGTTGTATTCACGTAACAAGTACTAATGTTAGTTCATCATGTTAGATTTGTGTTGATATTAATTATTATTAAACATACAGGACACTTTTTCGATGGAATAAAAATGTGTGTTCTGTTCCCTTCATTCATTTGATAGCATGCAATGCTCAATGGAGAATGAGCGTTGAATATGGTTTACGATATTGCATGGTTGTCAAGACAACATGACGTCACACGTTGGAGACATAAAACTTCCATGCGAGCGAGTGAGCGACTGGGACAATTTGTAAACAAACATGGCCGCCAGGTTTGCTTCGTTAAATATGGAAGATTTTGAGAGAATTTTGAAAGAGAATGTCGCGTTGAACACCCGAAAGGAATGTGTATAATAATAATAAATAATATTATTGTCTGGCTTTTTTTCGTGGTCTATCAGATATATTCCATTCAGCTACTCATCTTCAACTCATCCAATATCATGCTAGCTGAATGGAACATCGGCTCAACACCAGCCAACTGTATTTAAATACGTCACCCAGATCCGTGATGTATTTCGTATGAAAAATGCGAGTTTTTCAACACAAGATGATAAACTTCATATCTTCAAGCCAATGTGTGATTTTCTTTTTATTATTATATCGACACAAACAAAACATCCCCAAATTTATTAAAACAATTCATCGATTTCCTCACGAGTGACATATAGAGATTTATGTCACGGTTTTAGTTCTTTAGTGTCTTTGAACTCACTTTTTTGGACAACATTTTCCCCCCTCACAATAAAAACTCACCCCATCAGTTTTTGCCTTCCCTGGAGAGAGGAAAACTTTCACAAAGCGCTTGTTCACAACCTCCAACCTGTCGACCTGCAGGAGCACAAGTCAGAAAATCCAATACCACATCTGCATCCATCCGTCGCATGGAACACCACCAGACTGATCAGTTTGAAAGGTCACAGTAGCAAACTCACGACTCCTTCAGCCAGGTAGACGTTCACAAAGTCCTTCCAGGTGACTTCTTTTCCTACCTCACGGAAGAAGTAATAACCGAGTATTACCCAGAAAGTCGCCGAAATCAGGACGTAAATGCGGAAGTTATTGTCGTCCCACGGAGCATTCCCCTATAATAGAACAGCGTGATAATGAACATCAAAGGGTTTAGATCTCGATAGGATTCACGGTGGACGGTGTGATGAATTCAAAAACTCATGGTATGATAACATTTTCAAAGAGGACATGAAATGCTGTCTAACACTTCGAGAATATTTATATTGGAGGGAAAAGAAAAAAAAATTTCTTTGTCTATTTTGAGCCACTACTTCACTACATGGTCAATAAAGCTGTTTATACCACACTGCTGCTGGATTCTCGAAGCTGATTGGTCAGAAGGGGTTGACTGATGTTCTATAACAGCAGCTCAGACATCCCGAATAAAAACTTTAGAACTGATCCACAACAAAAACCTTTCATCATACCTTTTGTGCCTGTTTGAACCAGCTTTCTTCATCCTTCTTTCCTCCCTTTTTGTCTCCGCCCCCACCATCAGACTTCCCAGAGTTCTTCTGTCCATTGTTCGGCTCGGCCTCTAGATTTAATTCGAGACATAAAATACATGACTGTACTGCACGGACATGTTCACACCTAGACAAAATAAATGGAGCAATGATTCTGTTGGAATTTAAAAAAAAAAAAAAAAAAAAGAGGACACGTCACCTTGGGCATCTGCGTTGGAGGGTTTGGGCTCACCGTTCTTCGGGAAGTATTTTTCAAATCCTTAGAGAAAAAGCCCAAACCCAAGCATGTCAGTAATCTTTACATTTATTCATCATTGACACTTTTTTTCCTAAAAATAATAAAACTCATAACCATGTAAGTATAAGGCACAAGTTTTTCCAGTCAGTCAGTTTTAATCACTGAATTACGCCTGTCATACCTTTCGGAGGCTTTGAGCATAACCTTCGGTACGTGTCCAACACCTGAGAAAGCAACACTCGTTTCTGCAGAGCCTCAGGCTGGGTAGGTACCTGGAGGGGGGGGCAAAACAACAGGCCTCATTTATTCATCTTTCAGAAAAGTTGTGCATAATCCAAACCAAAAAGTTTCAGAAATGCTGATTTTCTTCATACACGCGTGTGTATGTTGATCACCTGGGTGGTTGAAAAAACACAAATAGGTCACGGACTACGGAAATATAATAAAAAAAATAAATAAATAAAGACACAAAATATGGAAGGGTTACGGATTTTCACACAGATGCATCACGGATGCTAATAATTTACCGATCGGTCACGGACGTTTCAATATATTATTATTACGGCTTGGTTACAGTTTCATACAGACGATAAATCACGAATGGTTAATTTTACAGACGCTGCTCAGAGTCTACGGAACGATGACACGGACATCACAAAGACTGCACCGTGGTGACGTTATCTGCTGATGGTAGTTACATAATGGAGGTAGAAGCGCCAGATAAATTCGAGCCAAAACTCACTGATCAGCAGATGAGTCTTTCAATAAGAGACATGTGGAACATCTAATAATATACAGAGAACACAACTTTGAAATGCCATTTTTGCCAAAAAGGGTTGAAGTTTACATATTTCACCTAAAGCCTGAGGTAGAAAGTAGGGCTTGGGTAGCAGATAGTCACAGATAAATTCATTTCAATGAGGACATTTCAGATATATCGTCTACTTTGAATTAATTTTACATTTATTTTTCTGTCTGTATTCTTAGTGTCTCTCTCTCTCTTGTTCCATTTTCAGTTTTTCTTGTGAAGGGTCCCGTAAGTCAAAAGGGAACTCTGGAGAGTTAAAGAAGTATTATTACTATCTACATATCAGAATAAATGGGAAGAAAAGAGTAACGGAGAAGCGTTTTCAAAAAGAAGTTTACGTCCCATTGTCGCCAAACTTTAAGAACGTCGCAGTGTTACATTACATCAGTGATGAATCTCTAACTAAACCAAAGGCACACGGAAAATGCATAAAGCAAACAAAAATATCCGTAAGACCAAAGCCTTCTGTCATTAACAAGATGGAGGAGACGGTAAGTGTCCTTCGCCACAGAAAAGAAGATGGAAATCACAGATATGCTACGTAGTGTCAGTCAAATCCATTCCCTCAAAGAGAATATTGATATTTCACAGAAAACATCACATATCCGTGAATCAAAGGTCCGTACTTTATATTAAGGTTTTTTTTTTTTTCGTGAAGCCATATTCCATGAATCATATGTATTTTGTAAATGGTGGATCACCTGCAACGTGCATTCCTGACACAGCTCATTTACATTTAGTGACGCCCACAAAACTCCATAAAAGGTGAAGAGAGAGCTGGGAGCACAAAATGAACATTCAGGGTAAAATCTCAAAGACTGAAGTGGATGTTATTTTGACTCACTTCTCTGCCAATAACAACGTATAATAATAATAAGCCAAGCAAAACAAACCTCGCCCAGTAGCACTTGTGATGAATATGAAGGAAGTATCGCAAAAAAACGATTTTGACCTTTTTGTTGACCTTGATTTAGGGGCAGCACGGTGGTGTAGTGGTTAGCACTGTCGCCTCACAACAAGAAGGTCTGAGTTCGAGCCCCGTGGCCGGCGAGGGCCTTTCTGTGTGGAGTTTGCATGCTGTCCGCGTGGGTTTCCTCCGGGTGCTCCGGTTTCCCCCACAGTCCA
>JANZLB010000023.1:65412236-65427916 GCA_026167865.1 Notarius quadriscutis | reverse complement strand
TGATGTTTTAGGTCATATTTATGCAGAAATATAGAAAATTCTAAAGGGTTCACAAACTTTCAAGCACCACTGTATCTCGTCAGAAAATGTCAAAATCTCACCATGTGAAGGGATTTCCCAAGCTGCTTCATCATTATCAAAATCATAGTCTCCAATTTTGCCTAGAAAATGATTAGTTACCTTTTGAGTCTGGTTCTTCTCAAGATTTCCTTCTCATGCTCTTTAAGTGAGTTTTTTTTTTTTTCTTATCACTTCTACCTCTTGACATTTTACAGATCTAGATCTCAATCTTGATTTCTGTAAAGCTGTTGTCTGACCATGTCAACTGTGGGGAAAAAAGAAAACCCAAAGCAAAACAAAATTGCTGGATTGAGCTCAATTGAAATATAATAGCAAACTATTCAAGCCATTTTCAAGCGACAATAGGGCAATAAACCAAAAACATTCGTCAAACATTATGTACCTTTAAAGGTGTGTGGCCCTTTCTTAGAGCAAAAGACACATCTAGTGTCTGTGTGGTGGATGCCCCTGCCTTTTCTCATCTGTCTCTGTTAGTTCGGGGCCAAACAAGAGTGTCACCATTATTGCTATTGATCTCAGGCAGTTAGGATCGATTTACCCTTCCCGGCAGTCCCCGGCTGCTTCACGTCCATCACAGCCTGGGAGTTTTCCAGCCTTGAGTCACATCTGGAGCCTTGACGTCTGTGCGCGTGTGTATTTTGGGCTGTTCCGAGCTCTTGATCAGACTCCAGTCTCCCAGGATCATGGTCCATTTGCTGCTTTTGTGTTGGAACTGTCCCTCATACAATGAGTAAAATTGAGAGGTCAAGCTCCGGCTCACATACAGGCTGCTGAAGTGATAAGTGTGCTTTTGATTTATCGCACGAGTTCTGTAAGGTCAAATAAGTGGATGTGCTTATTCCGTGTCTTTGCAGCAGTTTTCCGAGGCTTCCCATGGGTAACTCAAGGCCTGTAATGCAGGCTGCTTTTCACATCAGCTGGGCTTTCCATCTCTTTAGTAGGCCACAGAGCCAGCCAGTGTGGAACCACTCAGCATGTAGCGACATAAAACAGAGACGTCTTTCGACATCATTGCATCAGAGTGGTGCTGAAGACAAATTAGCAACCAAACCTTGGAAAAAGGGCCAACTGGAAACCATCACCAGAATGCTCGAAGATACTTAAAGATAAATACATGCTGTAGGGAAAGCTTGCGATGGCGTTTATGAGAGCGCATACATATACACACACTTTCAAACATTTCAAACAAAACAGCTGTCTGAATTGTCCAGGATATTTTATTGCTCGAAATACACCGCTATCAACACAACATCAACAGTGGACTCGGTTAACCAGGATATTTGACCTACTGTAAAAATATAGCTCCAGTGTTTTTGGATCTTGCTGCATATTCATAGTGTGTCAAGGATTCAATAGTGTGGTCTATATTGAGACATTTATAGCAATTACAGCAATCTGTTCACTTGGGGCATAATGGGTAGCCTTGCGTAAACACACATGCTTGTGTTTGAAATGGAAAAGCTTCTAGTTTAGCAATAAGTGTCTTGGTAGATATATGCACAAAGAGTAAACTGAGTTGATTTTCACAATGCTACAATCAATTTTGCAATGTTTAAACAAGTCTGCAAGAAACTCTTTATTTCTCTGCTAGATGAAGATCTGGTCCATGATAAACACATAAGGGATAAAGCATTTTTTTAAGCATTTGTGTGGCAGTTTGGGAAAACCAGTCAGATGGCGCTCTGACTAAATTCTGGAAAATAACCACAAATGACAAACAAGTGTTGTCAGGCAAAACAAACCTCGCCTGGCAGCACTTATTTTATAGCTATATGTTGATAATGGTAATATTTCTTAATCATCAGCTGTCAGGTTACAGTCCTATGAAAATCCATGACCTTGAGTTTGACATTTCAAAGGTCACGGTGCCAAATGAAAGCCCATATGGCACTTCCTATAAGTTGATAATGGTAAACCGTCATCAATGGTCTACCATCAACCATTTTCAAGTTATAGCCTCTGAAAATCCATGACCTTGAGTTTGACCTTTCAAGGTCATTCAAGGTCAAAGATCGTGGTGCCAAATTAAAGCCCATATAGGAGTTCCTATATGCTCATAATAGTAAGCATTTGTTTATCGGCAACCGTTTTTGAGTTATAATGGAAGATGTTATTTTGAGCGAAAGGTTGACCTTTCTGGTGACCTTGACCTGATTACACCCAAAATTTAATCAGGTAATCCACAGACCATTGCCCACCTACCCTGAAAATTTGAAGTCAATTGGTGCAACCGTCTAGACGCTAGATTGTAAACAGACAGACACACACACACACACACACAAACAAACAAGGTCAAAGGTCATGGTGCCAAATGAAAGCCCATATGACTTCCGATATGTTGATAATGATAAACATCTCTCTATCACTAACCGTTTTCGAGTTATAATGGAAAATATGCAACCACTACACCACCATGCAGCCCTCATAAACTGATTTTAAAAAGGTATTGTTATTTAACAAACCAAAACATTGACCCATGAATGTGATGTTTAGTTAACATTTATTAAGAGTCTCCAGTGTCAGTGCTTTGTAACAGCCACCATGGGAAAGTTTTCAGGACAAATGACTTTGCACTTTCAAGTTTCTTTCTAATGCCAGGATCAGACTACAAGAATTCGTGATTTTGACGTGATTTTGTTGTGGCCGACAATTTGTCACAGTTAGGCCTGGATATTAACTTTGGGAATGGTGAACAGGCCTTGTGGTATGGCATAATCAAAGAACAGTGCTTCTGTAGCAATGATTGACAATTTCTTGACCCTCCTTCATGATGACAGGCAAGGATGTGAGTGATGACTGGTTGGGGTCAAACTTGTAGTGTTGCCAATATGATTGCCTAATCTGACATGGGGCAGCATGGTGGTGTAGTGGTTAGCACTGTCGCCTCACAGCAAGAAGGTTCTGGGTTTGAGCCCAGTGGTTGGCGGGGGCCTTTCTGTCTGGAGTTTGCATGTTCTCCCTGTGGCTTCCTTCTGGGTGCTTTAGTTTCCCCCACAGTCCAAAGACATGCAGGTTAGGTTAATTGGTGGCTCTAAATTGTCCATAGGTGTGTGTGAATGGTTTAGAGGAGAAAACCTCTATAATAATCCAGTAGAAGGCAATGGGAAACCACTACTATGATGTTCCCTAGAGACTTTGATGGAGCGGCCATGTCACTGTAGTGATATGCCAAAATGGATGGATGGATGGAATCTGACATGGTAACCATTGTAAAAGACAAAACATGGTGTAGTCTGCTCCTGCCATAACATGTCTGTCAAAATGCCTGTTTTTAACTTATTACCTTTAACAGAGGGAGAAAAGAAGAGGCTGATAATGGAATGGCTGTTTATAGCTTCTTTAACATAAGTGCTAACAGGAACTAATTTGTTTTGCTGATGTTCCATAACGTTAAATGTAAGTATAAATGGGAAAAAAATTTTTTGACCTATTATTAATTAATGCTCGGATGAAATAATTTGGCTTGAATAAACCAAATTTTGGTCAAAATTAGACCTAAATTTGGCTTATTCCCTGTTCTTTAACCAAAATTAGGACAAAATTAAGCCATAACCAAATTTTGGTTTGTGTCCCAAAGCCAAATTTTGGTTTACAGCCTCGCTCAGTTGACCAAATTTTGGTCTAGCTTATACTCTCAGGAATGAAAAGCAATCCCTTGAGCAAATGTTGGTCAAGAGAATTCTCCAGTCTGAGGTGAATAATGACAAGTCCAGAGTTGAAAGATGCTTCAGCTTGAAAAATTCCTAAGTGCCACCACATGAGACTATGAGAATTTTGTTTAAATTAAAGCAAAGCCAAAATTTTGCCAAAACTGGACCAAAATTAAGCCAAACTTTCAACCAAAATTGGCCTAAGGACTCGACTAAAATTTAAACCCAATTTTGGTCAAGCTTTAAATATTTTGGCTTATTTTTAAGGTCTAATTTTGGTCAACAGACCAAGTCAACATTAGGTCTAATTTTGGTTAAAAGTTTGGGTTAATTTTGGTCAAACCTTAGCCAAAATATTTTATAAGAGTATATCTGAGATTGTAATTGTTGGCAAGTTGCTGTCTAATCATGCAGTTATATGAAAAATAATCAACATCTGGGTCATAAAATTGACTCCTCCTAATGTTAGGTTGCATCGCACCAACGTCTTGGTGAGTATTTTTCTATAACAGCATGTACTATCGTGTTTTATTCCTTGCAATCCTTCCATGTTTGCTCTACATTTAACCTCTTTACTGTCCTCTGAATTCTCTCATTTGTAATATTCATATTCATTCTATCCACATTGACTGGATATGAGCAATCACGCACTCTGATTGGCTACTCTACTACTAGGATATTAGCTCATATACTGTGAGTAGAGAAAAACTAAATGACGGAGCGTGTTGCTGAACCAACCGAGGATGAAATAAAAACTCTACTCGAAAACAAAAGCCCCAAAAAATCCCACAAGATATGGAATAAAAGTATATGATGGTCAGAGCGTATCTTTTTTCTTTTTCAAGAATTATTATCACATTTTTCATAAACTGCTCCTGTCATTTCGCCGGTTTGTTTACATTCTAAACGGAAATTATTTTGTTGGACGTTTTGTATAAAGTTTTTATTTATCGAATTTGCAAAAAATAAAAATAAAATTGCTCCGTTTCTCAAAATCCCTTGAATGTGGGTAGAATAAAACAGTTATTCCACTCAATCTTATTGTACATGGCTTATAGCTGACTCGGTGCTACATGCCTCATTGATTATCAGCTCATGTATGACTCAATTTCATAGAATAATTGTTAAATATACAACCATGGTCCACATCAATTGGAACACCCGTACACTTCCTCATTCATGCCATACACAGATTAAGAGCGTCAGTTAATGTTCAGACCAATCATCAACTCAGACGTCAGAACAGTGAAAAATGTGATCTCGCAGAAAAAAAAAAAAAAAAGTAAATAAATAAATATAAAAATGGGACTTTGACTGTGACCATGGCATGGGTATTGGGGCCAGATGGAGTATTTCAGAAACTGCTGGTCTTTTGCGATTTTTACACACCAACAAAATGGTGAGAAAAGCAAAAGTCATCCAGTGAGCAGCAGTTCTCTGGAAAGAATCGCCTTGTTGGTGATAAAGGTCAGCAGAGAATTCACAGAGCCATTCGAGCTGACAGGAAGGCTACCGTTACTCCTGTCACTCCTGTCAGCCAAAAATAAGAATCTTAGGGTGTATTCACATTCGACACGGTTGCCTTGTACCATACCTAAGTACAACTGTCCCCCATCCAGGTCCAAATACGCCTCTGTCATCACGATGAAACTTTTTGTATTGGAGAAAAGTGCTCTTGCATCACACGATGGAGACTTTTTTTTTTTTTTACATTATGGCTTATTTGGAGTAGTTTGGAGCCCAAATACATGGCCTTCATATGCCACTACAGAGTTATCAATTATGCAATGCAGATGTTTTCAGCAACTCTTGCTACATATGTAAGATTTATTTATTTATTTTTTAATGCAGGCAGCTGATGTTGAGGGAGGAATTTGAGGGGGCTTTACTCACGTTCATTAATAAGGTGGTAATAAAGTCCATAACAAAGTCCATGAGGATAAATAACAGAACAAATGATCATAACCCCATTGTGTTGAGGAAGTGAGACATCAAAGACATTTCATCTTTTACATATTTCGGAAGTATTGTGAGCACTAGTAGAGGAACAGATGAAGATGTCAAAGCCAGGATTGAAAAAAGCCCGAGCAGCATTTAACATCTTGCAGAAGGTATGGAAGACCAGTAACATCACAAGATCGATCAAGCTGCAAATCTTTAAGACCAATGTAAAAACAGTTTTACTTGATGGATCGGAAACTTGGAGGAGAACAAAGACTATGTGACAGAAAGTTCAAGTGTTTATCAAGAAATGTCTCAGAAGAATCTTAAGAATTTGGTGGCCAGAAACTATCAGGAATGAAGATCTATGGGAACAAATGGGGCAGGAGCCAGAAGAGTAACTTACTAGTAGAAGGAAATGGATAGAAGTATGGGTTGGTCATACTTTGGAAAAGCCAAAAAATAACATCATGAAACTGGCACTGACATGGAATTGAACAGGAATATGAGACACAACTGGAGAAGACCAAGGAATACATGGAGGAGAGATGTGGAGGTCAAAGTTCTTCCTGTGCCAGGACCTTGTCTTCGCAGGCAGTCATCCGTCCCCATTACCAATCTCCACTTCTGTAGGCCTCGGCCTCTCGCCTATACAGCTAGGGTTACAGTGGGGGGTTAGTCCTGTGGTAACTACATGAGTTTGACTCCCCACTCACATCTGTATTGCAGTGTGTCTTGCCAGATGGCAGTAGATGCCATTTTTATGATGGTCTTTGTTATGACCTGACCGCCAGTAGAACTTGTGATCTCCTGATCGAGAGGTGGGCACATTAACAACTAGGCCAACTTGCAGTAGATGTGGAGGTAGAGATGAGGAAAGAAGAGTACGCCTGGAATAGGCTTGAGAAGATATCTCAAAACCGTGTGCGATGGAGACAACTGCTCAATGGCCTCCTCTCTGAAGTAAGAGTGTGATGACTGATCAATAAGCTGAGAAGAACCAGGCCTGTTGTGAACCCAAATATTCTCAAATGAATTGAAAATTGCACATCAAGTTCCATGCTTGGGCACAGTGATCACACTGGTCTATACCATACACGAGTCCAACTAAACTGTGTCTGAGCATAGCAGTAAAAGGACCAGACTTTGGGGGATTGAACTTACTCAAGGCATGGTACGAATCACCAACTACGAGTCCACTCTCAGTCTACAGTGTGCATAGCCTCACCGAAACTGGATAGTTAAAGATTGGAAAAGGGTTTTTTGGCCTTTTCCAATTCTCAACTGCCCAGTTTTGGTGAACTTGAACAATCCCGCATGATTGGATGGTGGGATAATTTCATGAATGTCCAGGTTTCCAAGTAGATATGCTCGTGTGAGTGTATGCTGTGATGTTGAAACATTTGGGAGACATGTCTTAGCTTGGTGCATTGCAACAAAAATTTGAACTGCAGCAGACTGCAACAGACTGAACTGCTTTAATTCCTTTGTGGGGTGTGTGTTTGCGTTTTGTGTGTTTGTGTGTGGGGTGTAAGAGGTGGAGATGAGTGCTTTATCCTCACTATTTTTCACACCTGATGTCTCTTGTCATGCCGAGAGAGCCTTTGTAACTCCAATAAAACAACTAATAGAAAAGACAAGAAAGAAGTTGGATTGATTAGAGAATATACAGGAATAAGATTAAACGGGTTACATTGATCTCAGTGTGTGTGTGTGTGTGTGTGTGTGTGTGTGTGTGTGTGTGTGTGTGTAATACAGAAGAGAATAATCAGTGTTTCAGAAATCAGCCACAACTTCTATACTATGTGTGTGTGTTATCTAACATTGGTGCATTACATGTGTCTTGATACAGTTGGAGGCATTTCAAGATAGATAGATAGATAGATAGATAGATAGATAGATAGATAGATAGATAGATAGATAGATAGATAGATGTGAGTGCATGTTTGTCTCTCTTAGTCTTATTCTCTATCTCTCTTCTTTGTCTATCTCTCAATCACTTTGTTTCTCTTTCTATCTTTTCATCTCTTCTGTCTGTCTGTCTGTCTGTCTGTCTTTCTCTCTCTCTCTCGTGTCTGCTGCCTCGATTAATTTCACTTCACCTGTATCAGTGTAACCACACACACACACACACACACAGCAGACACACAGACCACACACACACCTTTCTCCTCATCTCCTGAATGTCAGCGTGTCCTCTCCTCCCGTTTCTGTAATAGGCTTGTCTCCATCACTAAAGCTATTCTTTTGCGGTAGTGTCCCATCATGTGTATGCACATGCGCACATACACACACCCACACCCACACACACACACAAGCAAACTGTTATAACAGTAGGGGGAGGCGAGCGAGGGATTAAAGGTGGTCGTCCTCGATAAGACTGCTGCCGAAATCAAACCCCTCTTCCTTTCCAGTGCATAATGAGGCCAACGATCAGGGTGTGTGTGCATGTGTGTGTGGGCCTGACCATGAATAATGAAATGTCTTGGTGAGCCTTTGATTACCTAAGAAAGAACAAAAGAGAGAAGAATCAAAGGAGGAAACGGCAACATAAAAGAGAGACATTATGAGAGAGAGAGATGCAGACACACAGGTGGGTAGACAAGGAGATGGACAGGCTAACAGGTGGGCAGATAGACAGACAGATGGGGGTCATATGGATGGACAGAGAAACTGGAAATTAGGTGGGCAAATAAGCAAAGAGTAAGACAGCAGGTTAGTAGATAGTTGTACACAGACTGACAGTAAGGCAGACAGCAGTGGACAGACAGACAGGTGGTGAGTGTGCAACAAAGAGTTAGATGGACCGGGTGGTTGGGTGGACAGACAGGTGATTATGAGAATGAGTGGGTGAACAGATGAACAGACAGACAAATAAGCAGGCAAACAAACAGAAGAACAGGCCAGAAACCAGATGCACAGACAGACAGGTGGGCAGGCAGACAGACACACAGATGGACACGGTTGGGTGGGCAGGCAGGTAGGTGTGAGCATGAGTGAGTAAACATACGGGAAGACAGACAAACAGGAGATCAGATCAGAAATCAGATAGACAGCCAAACAGACAGTTGGGCAAATAGGTAGGCAGACATGCAGGTCGGAAGCCAGACAAACAGGTGAGTTTCTGGGTGGGCAGACAGACAAACAGACAGGTAAGCAGACGTTTGGACAGGAAAATGGTTAGAGGATGGGTGGACAGAAGCACAGACAGACACACTGACAGACATATAGGGATGGTTGGACTACTGATAAAAGAGTTATCAGAATAAAGGATATTGGACTGAGATAGGTAGTAAGACAGAGAGAGGGAGAGAGACAGGGACTCCTAGGTGTTGGGGCTGCTGTGTTGATATAGATGTGAAGTGATACAGGAGGACACATTGTCCCTGCTACTGTGGAGTAAATATATGGAATGGAAAGCATCTGCACTATTGTCATTCTTTCTCCTAACACCACTCCATCACTTTCTGCTTTCTTTCTTTGACAGTCTCACTCTGTCTGCCTCTCACCGTCTCTGTCTACATCTCTCCCTCTCTCTCTCTCTGTGTCCATCCTGTGGAGTGTGTCTAATCTCATATGGATGTTAAGTCCTGTTCCCCAGAGAGCACAAACATGCCGAGTCAGGAGAAATGAAAAGTCAGTGAGGACTCTGCTTTGGCACACACCACTCACCTTCACATGGCCATGAAACAGGCATACAGCCATCTGTCTGTCTATCTGTCTCTCTCTCTTTGGTGATCTATCCATCTCTCTTGCTTACTGTCTTTTTCCCTCAATCTCTCTGTCTCTGTCTCTCCATGACTCTGTGTACAACACTCCAAACAGGACATATGGTATATTCAAACAGGGTCATGCATTCACCATGTTTACTAGAAGTTTCCATATGAACAGCCCACTCATGGTATTCAGCTCTTGGAAAGCCACCATTTTCACATAGCTTTGCGTTTATAGATTGTGAGAGAATAATGATCTTCGTAATTGTGTTGGTGCTGGTGATGCTAGGGTTCAATCACAGTGTAATTTGAATCAAATTTCATTTTAGACTTATCTTAGTTTCCCAATAAATTTAACAAACAAGTTAATGAGCCCAACAATTTCTGATGGGATTCTGCCTTTACATTTTTTTTGTTTTTTTGCATAAAAGACTAAGCTAAAGTATTCATCCCAATGATTAGATTGTTTATAGTGGCTGCCCCAATATACTGGTTGCCTAGCAACAATTTTCCCATGACATTGACCATTTGACACACCATACACTTACTGTTTATGTCGAATGCACTAATTTGTGTGTGTGTGTGTTTAATTTGAAAGCAACAATAGATCAAGTAGAATACAGCTCCATCGCTGTGCTGGATACTTGGTCAGGGAAATTTATAAAAAAGTCAACAGGATGTTTAGGTTAGATAAGTACTGTACTCTTCACAACTAGAAACTTTTTTTTTTTTTTTGCTGCTGTGTTCCCAATGAGGAAATCAGTGGTCTCCAGCTGTGCCTGACTCTCATTAGTTGAATCTTTGATTCATGTGATTCCTTTGTTCCTGATGACCTGGCTGCATCAGAGGTCACTATCCAAGAACCTGTACCCCATGTAGTACCCCATGTAGATGGAGATCTGACTACACCAGTCTGGCTTCTGGTTAATTTGGTCCATTTGCACCTGCTGAACTGGGTGCTGCAGTAATTACTCTTTAAGAATCTGTGCATGGTGTCATTGCTCATGTGGTACCTTGTGCTGTATCTTGTGTGGTGTCCAGGATGGAGACCTGACTACACCAGTCTGGGTTCTGGTTAATTTGGCCCGTTTGCACCTGCTGACATGGGTGCTGAAGTAGTTACTCTTCAAGAATCTGTGCATGCTGCTGTTGCTCATGTGGTACCTTGTGCTCTACCTTGCATGGTACCCATGATGGAGACATGGCTACATCAGTCTGGCTTCTGGTTAATTTGGTCCATTTGCACCTACTGACCTGGGTGCTATAGTGATTACAATTCAAGAATCTGTGCATGGTGCTGCTGCTCATATGGTACCCATGATAGAGATTTGGTTGCACTAATTTGGCCTGTAGTTAATTTAGCTCCTTTGAACTTGCTGACATGAGTACTGCAATGATCAACATCTAAGGGTGTTTTCACACCTGGGCTTTTTAATACATATAAAACAAACTGTGGTTTGTTCCCCCCCTTGCTACAATTCATTTGGGCAGGTGCGAACACAGTAATCACACTCAGGTGAGGACCAAAACAACCCCCCAAGACCCTTCATAGGAGGTGGTCTTGGTCCACTTCCAAATGAAGAAGAAAGAAGAAACCTTTATTTGTTACATGCATACTTCAAGCACAGTGAGATTCATCCTATGCATTTAACCCATCTGAAGCATTGAGCATATGCATACACACCCAGAGCAGTGGGCAGCCATACTACAGTGCCTGGGGAGCAGTCAGGGGTTAGGTACCTTGCTCAAGGGCACTTCAGCCTAAGGCCACCCCATGTTAACCTAACTGCATGTCTTTGAACTCTGGAGCAGTTTGTTTTGGTGGGAACGTGATCTGATCTCAGTCCACCTTGACTACCATGTGTATGCTATACATTTTAGCTAAATGGCTCATGTACCCATCTGTGCTTTGCATTCTGGGATGTGGCAGAGCATGCAAACTATAGCAGCTAGCCAGAGAATGAACTATTGTCTCACTTGGTTCATTGTCTCACTTGAGCTAACAATGAGGCAGCTTTGTCTTCTGTGCAAAGTATGAAGCAGTAAAATATTTTTCAAGACATTTCCTCAAAATGCATTTGGCATTCTGCTGGAATAGTTTTGCCTAATATATTGCTGAAATAATTACCATGGTCATGAGCAAATGCCAACTCTGCCATTGCTCCATTTTAAATTTCATGGCAATGTTTCTCTCACAAGGCAGCATGGTGGTGTAGTGGTTAACACTGTCACCTCACAGCAAGAAGGTTCTGGGTTTGAACCCAGTGGCCGACGGGGGCCTTTCTGTGTGGAGTTTGCATGTTCTTACTGTGTCTGTGTGGGTTTCCTCCGAGTGCTCCGGTTTCCCCCACATTCCAAAGACTTGCAGGTTAGGCTAATTGGTGGCTATAAATTGACTGAAGGTGTGAATGTGAGTGTGAATGGTTGTTTGTCTCTATGTGTCAGCCCTGTGATGACCTGGTGACTTGTCCTGGTGACTTGTCCCTGCCTCTCACCCATAGTCAGTGGGATAGGCTCCAGCTTGCCCATTACCCTGTATAGGATAAGCGGTAATGAATAATGGATGGATGTTTTTCTCACATACATATGCAATAGTCCATAACACAGGATCTTCTTCCTGTATTTACTTTCTTCCTCCTGCACCACAAACATCTGATCAATAAGTGGAATGTACGTTCTCACATGGTTTGTAGTGATGCAGTTTGGCTCACTTAGATTTTAATCTGTGTGAAAATAAACCATACCAAATGGACAATGCTCCAAGTTTGCAAACCCATCAAATGATTGGGACCAGAACAAACTAAACTCTCTAAGAATCTGTACCTGATGCTACACCTTGTGTGGTGCACATGATAGAGACCTAGCTACACCAGACTTTGGTTAAAGGCCTTCATTTGCACTTAGTGATTTGGTGCAGCATTGGTCATGAAATAAGAATCTGTACCTTGAAGGAGGCCTGACTACAGCAGTCTGGAGAATAAATGGGTGGTTAAAGGCCACTTTACTAGCACTATCTTTACATAACAGTTACCTTGAACCACTAGAAGGACATCAATCCATTTTACTTTCTGACCTGCCAGTCTATACATATCTGAGGCATGTAAATCTAAGGTAGAAACATGGAGCACTTGTGATCCCTTGCCATCCCAAGGAATGCATGTACATGTTTCTTTGTGCTGGTTCTCAGGAAGTTCTTGAAGCCTACCTCTTTCTTTCTCTTTTGACTTAAGGAGACCTCTTGCAGTTCCTACCAAGTAGGGATGTTTGGGTCCTGATGCTGTACTCCACTGTGGGTTGTCCATATGGATACCCTAAAAATTGCACTTAAAAATGCTCAAGACTCACCCATAATCATGTAATTACATAATCTGTCATTTCTATATAAATATTTTATACAAAATTGTATAGAATTGAAATGATGCTCACAGCTCTACTTATTTCCATGATGTTGATATCTCTGGGTTGTTTGCTCAAGTGGAGAGATAAGACAATTTAAATCATTACTTCTGTACCTCTCCAATGCCTCAGCTGGGTGTTGCTGTATTTAACACATCTCTGAAGATGTATAATCCTTACAAGGTCTCCAGAATCATGGAGCTTAAATTTGTGGTATCATGGAAGCTGTCTAGTGGCATGGTAATACAGTGTTTAGCACTGTCAGCTCAAAGCAAGAAGGTTCTGGTTTCGAACCAAAGGCTGACTGGGGCCTTTCTTTGTGAAGTTTGCATATTCTCCTTGTGCCTACATGGGTTTCCTCAGGGTGCTTCAGTTTCATCCCACAGTCCAAAGGATTAGGTCAACTGGCTAGTCTAGATTGCCCATTGGTGTGAACATGAGTGTGAATGGTTGGTTGTTTCTGTGAACCCTGTGATAGATTGGTGACCTGCCCAGGGTGTACCCCACCTCTTGCCTGAAGACAGCTGCAATTGGCTCCAGCTTCTCCCACAATCCTGACAGATAAGCAGCATAGATAATATATGGATGGAAGTTATCTAGCTGAAATATGGGTGCCTGGGGGTTATCAAGATTTCATGCCCCAGGGCCGACCACACATGCAGCCCCCAGAAAGTATAATTAGTGTCAGTTTCTGGGGAGATGTCCTCTGGCAGGTGGTATAGTGATGGCAGACATGTTAGATCCACTGGAAACCTAGTGTGAACAAGGATCATCAGATAATAATTGTGAGAGGAGAAAATGAGGGATTCAAAGGTTTTCATGCAGGTCCAGAGGTGCAGGTTTGTGGAATATACATACACTAAGTGGCTGGCATGCTAGAGAGCACTGCATGAGCACTGCACGCTAGAGACAGATTTTCATCATGGGGGAAAAAAGCCAATATGAAAGTTTGGTTAGTTAAGTACTTTTGTTTTCGCAGTTTTCTATCCAACCACTGGTATATTGACCTGCAGTCACCTGGGAACTGTTAGGGCATTCAGTGGCTTCTAGCCATTTGTGATTCTTCTTATCCCTGCCTGTGATTTATGTTCTCACATTTGTGAGTGCAGCACTAACAGTGAGTGGTGCAGTACTCATTATGAAGGCCGTACCAAGGATCCCTATTTCTATCCAGAGGAGGAGGGCCTTCCCTGTTGATTACTGGTTCCTCCCAAGGTTTCTTCCTTATGGAGTTCTATCTCTCTCTCTCTCTCTCTCTCCCCACCACTGCGGCTTGCTCATTGATGTCTTTTAATGGGGCTTTGAAACAATATATGGTATATTGCAAAAAGCACAATAAAAAAAGAACATTTTTTAAAAAATTCTCTACTATACTGTGATACTGTTCATGGCCTTGTTCTCTTTATGCACATCCTCTATTACCATACTCCATCTAAAATATGACCTTCCATATTCAAAGATATTCGAATTCTTTTTTTTTTCTGTAAATATTAAATTGGTGAATGATTATACCTTAATGGAACCAGAAACACAGACCCCAACACACCTGAATAGCACAAAAACAGCTCTTCCTCTGCTTTGAGGTAGCAGTAGATAATAGTTGGCATGTAGATAAAGAAATGTTGAGATGGGGTAGGGAGAGAAGACAGGAGTGTGTATGCTGTGAGGACAGAAGTGTGAATGTATGTACGGTGGGTGCAGAGTAATGTGTCCTCAGTGGAGGTTGTGATGAGTCCATATATCTCTGTTTATCGTGTCGAAGACCTCCTTCCCTGCAGCTACAAAACCAATTCTCCGGCTGCAGTCATACAGCATAGCAGAGGAATACACACAAACCAACACACACACACACACACACACACACACACACACACACACACACACACACACACACACACACACAGACAACCACACACAGTATTACCTGAGAGGTTATGGATCTTTCTGAGCTCAGTCAAGTGTGTCTTTGTGCTCTTTCTCCTCCAAGTTTACAAATGGTCTGAATTTCATTGGGTTTGAAAATGAATAGGCAATGCTCGCTGATGGATGCGTGTGTGCTTACCTTTCCATTTCCCCATTTCATATCGTTTTATGAAAACCATTTATTTGTTGCATGTGTCACATCCACTCTGATTGCATTCCTGTTGATCCTTTAGACTGGTCTGTCCTTTTTTTTTTCTTC
Organism: Notarius quadriscutis; assembly: GCA_026167865.1. Classification (NCBI taxonomy): domain Eukaryota; kingdom Metazoa; phylum Chordata; class Actinopteri; order Siluriformes; family Ariidae; genus Notarius; species Notarius quadriscutis. The sequence goes on along the minus strand of JANZLB010000023.1, from coordinate 65,412,953 downwards.
TCTTTCCTAATATGGTCATCTTTTTTCTGTCCATATTCATCCTGAACCTTTTTTGATTGGTTGCACCTAATCCTTGTCTGCTATTTTCCCACTGAGTGTTAAACCTGATCTGTCTGTCTGGCTTTTTGATTATGGATTATCTGTTTAGTCTGACCGAAGACTTGGCCAGAAAGATGTGTTCAATCTCAATAAATAAATAATAAACCAAATAATTGGCTGGAACCTGAGATGCAGGATGCATATGCTGAGAGTGTTTATTTACATGCATTATCAGAGAAATAGACAGACAGGACGGGGTGAAAACCAGAGAAGAATGAACATCAGAGATGGAAGAAAGACGGCAATCCTGTGAAAGGCTTATACAGGAAACCCATAGGGTTTAAAACACAAACTACTGAGAAGTAACAAGAAACAGGCCAGGCCATGACAACAGGATAACAAGACCAGGAAACAATGACCATATCAGGAACATGAGACAATCTAAATACATGGTGTTTAATAATAGCCTGTTGGGAAAGATTTATGTTGCATATTCCTGAGACATTAGCTTTACATGATGAAATTTATTTGTAGTGTTTATATATAAAACTCTACCCACACACTCGTTGGCCACTTTAACAGGAACTTGTTCTTGATTGTAAGATTCCTGTTCTTGGCTGCAGGATTGGAACCCAATGTGGTCTTCTGCTGTTGCATGCTGAGATGCTTTTCTGCTCA
>JANZLB010000023.1:64926373-64937316 GCA_026167865.1 Notarius quadriscutis | reverse complement strand
GCCATCGCTCTAGTAAGTCCTAGCTTCGGGTATTTTGCTCATGACCCGAATGCAGTGAAACGCGATCTGGGTGAGTCCTGTTGGATTTTAACAGGGGGCGGGAACTTTGTGCATTTACATAATAACATACTGTATTCGTGGACTGCACTGTAGACTACACTTAGAGTGTGTGCCATCTTTTTATGTTTATAGTATCGTTAACACACATGTTCACAAGCCAAAATAAGATGCTGCAGCAGGCTTACTGCGTACACACACACACACACACACACACACACACACACACACACACACACGTGTCGGCTGTCTGGCTACTGCTCGGATTCATTAAGAGGGTATCCCTGTACTCACTATACCCTGTGTATGTACATGGTACACGTGCCCTTTTGGGAGTGAGCCTCACTTTGATTTTCACGATAGTGGCTGGATAGGTCTGTGAGAGATGTTGATTTTTTTTGCAATGGCTCTGAAGAAAATCTGCTTGAAATCCCTTGAGTCTTGGGAACTAAGACTTGTTCACATGCAGCTCATACAATCATTCTATTGTTATCTCAGTCTCTTAGACTCAGGAGCTCAGATTGCAGTTACTGACTTTGTATTACAGACAGGCGACTCTTGCAGTCTTGGTTTATAGTTCATTCGGTATTAAGCTCTGTCTTAAGTGGCCACTGACATCCCCTCAGTTTGCCTGGGTATATTCACTGTCTTATATGACTGTCCTGAGCAGGAGCTCAGATTGCAGTTGATAAAATAGTAATAATTTATTGATATGAGGTGTTTTGTGGTTAGTGTACTACACTGTAGCGTGCCCTGTGGTCATGTATTATATGACAGTGCAACTTTCATCAATATTACCGTATATCAGATGTAATTTTGTTCTTCAATTCTGACAGTATCCTTTTCAGTGACTGATAAAATGGTTTTGAAAGTTCCTACTTTTAAAACATATGTTTTTGACATGGTCATTTTCTTTAAGAGATTTCATTTACAACATGTCTCTTGACAGCTCAAAATGAATCTCCGGGTATTTAAAAAACGCAGAGCTTCTGAGGGCATCTGGCGGCCCCCGGACCCCCGGCCTTACTGGGTTGACGCCCCATTTTCCTGGATCCACCCCTGTTTACTGCAGTTAGTCCACATTCCCCTCCAAACAGCTTTAAAATAACTTTACACTGAAACAGAGAGTTCCTCTGTCAGATGATTACAGCTCAGGGTAAACTTCCAATGTTTGTTTTATGTCTTAATTTTTTATTTATGTGTTTATGTTAAAATGTTACAAAGTGAAATATAGAAAGTGATATCAAAGTGTCAGGCGACAGACCTACCGACTCGAGGGAGCAAAAGTATTTACACCCTATAAAACATGTTTCTCAAGCAGGACTTAACGAGAATGTGTACGACTTCTACCAGGTTATTCCATATATCAAAAATCACTCACAACTCTATTTCTTTCAGTATCTTACATAAAATCATAAAGCATGAACAGAAGTCTACAGAAACATCTTCCATTTAAAGCAGTTACTGTTTTGATATCACTGGAAACGCATTTCTGGGAAAATCGGATCGTTCTGGAATATAAAATGAGAACAGAAGGTTCAGTGAGTGTGTCAGTGAGTTGGAGACAAATCTAAACTCAGTCCTGTAATGCACTCATGCTTTTCTCCTTTTCCTTTACAGTTTTGTGAGTGCCTGAAATCTGCTATCCAGGACCAGAGGAGTGTCCTGGTCACGACAGTCATTGGGATATTGTCCATATTGTTCCTGGGATTATCCCTCTTCACAGCACTTCCCATCCTTCTCATTTCCTTTGTCCTCTGGATGGCTGGATAAGAGACTTTTATCATAGTGTTTACATCATGACTCATTATATCTATGTTCAGCCTAACACAGGTTTGTCTATGTGTGTGTGTGTTGTAGTGAGATATCACTAAACTGTACTGATAGTGATTCAGTGTTGCTCTAATACGTTTATATGTTTATTGCAGTTTAACAGTTTTATGTTAATCATGTGTGTTTTTGATGTTTTTGTACTTTACTCATTTAACATTTAATAAATGTTTAAAACGCATCCCTGGTCTCTTATCATTTGATCAGTCACTTTATTAATCTCAGTGGGAAATTCACACATTACAGCAGAATAGTGTTTCCAGTAAGAAATAATCAAGAGTAATAAAATAATGGTGTGTGTGTGCGTTTAAACTCCTGCACTGGGTTCATCTGGATTATTTTCTTCTCTATTTAACACAGGTTTGAGAAGAAAATCAGGGTAAAATGAGATGATGTACAGCTTGTGTGTCCGCAGCCTGAAAAAAGCCCAATGGAGTGAGAAATGTGCCAGAAAAGAACTTTCACCCTCATGAAATTGTCACAGTAGAAGTTATTTAATCAAGGGTCAAAACTCTGGTAAAATTTTCACAAACTAAATTAAATCATAATATGCGTATTACTGTTATATAACAAGGCCTTTTGCCAAGCTTCGAGAAATTTGTCCAAAAATTGAGAGAGGAGTTGATGTCAGAAGGCAAGTACACCTTCATGAAATTGTGAAAGTACAAGGTTGATAATCAAGGGCCACAACTCTGGTAAAATGCAACTGAATTGAACAAAATAACAATATGTGTACTACAAACATACAACAATGCCTTTTGTCAAGTTTCATGAAATTCCTCCAAAAATTGTGAGAGGAGTTGATTTAAAAAGGAAAACACACCCTCATGAAATTGTCAAATTATAATTTTGCTAATCAAGGGCTGTAACTCTGGTAAAATGTGACTGAATTTAAAGAACTTACAATATGCATATTACCGACATATAACAATGCCTCCTGCCAAGTTTTGTGAAATTCCTCCAAAAATTGTGAGAGGAGTTGATTTCAGAAGGTGAGTACCCTTCCCGGGATGGACGGATATTGCCATGACCTAATCCCCCTTCGGGCCTAAGCAAAATTCCTGAAAATTTCATGCATCTAGCATAAACAATTCAAAAGTTATGGCTTATGAAACTTCAGAGTTTTTTTTTTTAATGGCACCCCCCCATTCATTACATTATATTACATGGCATTTACCAGACGTTCTTATCCAGAGTGACATACAACGAGTGCAAAACTCAGGTCCGCAAAGTGCTGAACTTCTGGACAAGAAAGTTCTCGTGCCAATTGAACAAGTGACAGCAATACCTAGTGTAATATGCTGCTGAAGTACCAACACTCAAACAGCCAAGGAAACAAACCAACCACGTAAAGTACAGCTAAATAGAGAACTCAAAACAGCTAACACCAGGCTAGACCATACACAGCCTGGGTTAGTCGAGACCGAAATGCAGTTACACAGCGGGCAGGGAAGCAGGGGAGAGGTACAGCCTGAAGAGATGAGTCTTCAGTCTATGCCTGAAGGTCAGGGAGTCGGCAGTTCTGACCTCTATGGGAAGGTCATTCCACCAACCAGGAACCAGGACAGACAGTAGTCTTGAGCGGGCTGAGCAGGAACAGAGAGGAAAAGGGACCAGGTGACTAGTAGTAGCCGAGCATAGAGATCTGGTTGGCGTGTAGGGGCAGATCAGACTCCGGAGGTATGCTGGACCTAACCCCTTGAGAGCAAAACTTGATGTGAGTTGTGACAGCTAGCCAGTGCGGGTCGACAAGCAGAGGGGTGACATGGGAAGGACGAGGGAGACTGTAGACCAGGCGGGCTGCAACGTTCTGGATGAGTTGCAGGGGTCTGATGGCAGAAGCTGGAAGGCCAGCAAGGGGAGAGGATCAGTGCTTGGACCAGGAGCTGAGTAGAGTAGGTAGTAAGAAAAGGGCGGCTCCTTCGGACGTTGCAGAGGATGGATCTACACGTCTGGGTCACTGCAACGATGTTCACTGAGGAAGAGAGTTTGTCATCAAACACGACCCCTAGGTTCTTCACACTAGGTGATGGGTCATGCCCCTATATCTCGAAAACTCACAAAGATGTAAGGCTGCAAATTTGTACAATGTTTATTTTGACTAATGACATTCATCTTTGAAAGTATGATGCAAATCTGGACTGGTCAGGCTGGAACATTTTCTGAAATCTGGTGATTTGAGGTGGATTTACCCCTAGGCTACAGTAAAATTGCGCCTAGGCATGAATGACCCCTGAGATCAACTGGCATTCCATCCAGGGTGTACTCCTGCTTCAAATCCAATGTTCTCAGGATAGGTTCTGGCTCTACCACCATCCAGACCCAAATAAAATGATTAATGAATATGAATGAATGAACGTGTTTGCGTTTCTGATTTCTTCACTGTTGTGTTTTTCCCTTCAAAGTTACTTGTCCAGGATGTAATGTTAATTCAGAAATGTGCCCTTCCTAGTAGCACTTACCAGTCTGGAAAGATGGTCTACCAGTTTGACCAGTTCAGCCTGTGTTTTGGTAGCTAGTTTTGTGATATTTCTAACTGGTTTGTGTTATTTCCACTCTTACTGAAACTTCATATTGTTCACATAGGATACACGCTAGCTATCAGAGTTCTTATCCGTATGCCCAGCTCAGACGCCAGAAAGATGCATGCTGCGACCCACGATCGCAGGTGGACGCAGGCGTTTTGCGTCAAATCCTTCGTTGTGGTCAGACGTACTGCAAGACACAGAGATTTTAAGCTGAATCTTGTCACAAGCCAGCCAGGAACATCTAGGTCCTGATCCGATCTTTCACCCCATTCCCTGGTTTTCCCTGAGCTTTCCCTGCGCTATGGCCAGCACACCTGTCTCTCATCAGCTCATCCACAACTCAATACCGCTCGGATATTCATTCGGTGCGGGATTATCCTTGCCTCAGGATATGGTTTTTCACCCCTTTTTATCCCCCTGGTTTTTGTATTCTATTATTTTGTTACTTTGCTGCGCACTGTAGAGTATTTCGCTCTTCTGTGGATATCTTTTATTGGGACTATGAGCGCGTTGTTTTCCTGACGCGGAAGTGCTTTGAACTTTTGAACTTCTGAACTGCGTTCTTTGAACTGAGAGCTTTTTCCAACCTGTGATTGGTCGCTCAAGCATTGCACGACCGCCTGCCTCTACATGCGTCAACCTGCTATTTGCACCGATTGGAAGTGAACCGCAGCTGAAATGTGAACAGATCGTGATCCACTTGCGTCAACCTGCCTCTACTATAGACCTTCTGCAACACTCTGCCATTATCTTTGTCGTCGTGCGTCGACGCAAAACCAGTCTTGCGTCTACCTGCGATTTTGTTATCGCAGGTAGACGCAAGTAGTTGGGCGGCACGGTGGTGTAGTGGTTAGCACGGTTGCCTCACAGCAAGAAGGTTCCGGGTTTGAACCCGGCAAGGGCCTTTCTGTTTGGAGTTTGCATGTTCTCCCCGTGTCTGCGTGGGTTTCCTCCGGGTGCTCCGGTTTCCCCCACAGTCCAAAGACATGCAGGTTAAACTAATTGGTGGCTCTAAATTGACCGTAGGTGTGAAGGTGAGTGTGAATGGTTGTTTGTCTCTATGTGTCAGCCTGTGATGATCTGGCAACTTGTCCAGGGTATACCCCACCTCTTACCCATGGTCAGCTGGGATAGGCTCCAGCTTGCCTGCGACCCTGCACAGGATAGAGATAATGGATGGATAGTGAAATATTGTGTATTATTTCTTTCCATTTTAACAGTTAAAATCTCAGTTGCAAACATTACCTCTATTGTGTTCCACATCAAACTTTTGTAGAGACTTTATTTTATAACTGAAGTGTGGAAGTAGACACCCCAGTGAACTGAGACCATCTGGTCATGAATGTTAAGTTATCTTGCTTCTAAACACAAAAACTTCATCTCCACAACCTTGTCCAAAGTTTTAAGTCACTAAAAGAAGGGTATTCTTATTGGCTGAAACAGAGATGAGGTCACCAAGAGGAGCGTACTGATGGACTCAATATCATTAAACAAATGACAACAATAAAAACAATGTCATAAACAATCTAAGTTTTATACATGTTAAAAAATAAGACTGTGCAATATGTAAAGGGTCATGTGGAAGGAAAGGAGGATGCCAGGAAGGGGAGGAGGTGTCCAAAGAAATACACAGAAGGCATATTGTATATTTCTCCTTTTAGAAACATTTTGATGAAATATACAACTGTAAAGAGGTCAGGTTTGTTTCTCAATCAAGAAAGATTTAAGATTTTCAGGTAGAACATTTTCACTCAGCGATGAAGTTGTAACTATCCACAAAGACTTCATGCTTTTTTCATTCAAAGTATGTTTTTAGAAGTTTATGTCTGCAGGTTTTTGACCTGTTGCTTCAAACAATATTCATTTTCTTATTTTTCTCATCACTTTTTCTAGTCTCACCCTGTGTCCGAAATCACTCCCTACTCACCATATAGTGGACTACATAGTGAGTTCACCATTTTGTAGTGCTGTCCATATGTATTGTGAGAATTATTACACCCTATACACTCAACGTATCCCACAATGCATCATGAAAAGTAATGTACAACCGATGGTCACTAACCAAGCAATATATCCCATCATACATTGTGGTCAAGGTGGAAAAAAAAAAAAAAGTGTGTTGGGGTGAATTGACGGAGGAAGAAGCATATTCTAAATGGATATTCAAGCACAATTAAACTCAGAAAATAATCTAAAATAGAATAAGACAGATAAAATGCAAGAATAAAAGTTAGAGTGCAGACTAAGGAATTAATCAAAAGCCTCAAATTTGATTTAATAAAAGGCAGCAGCAAAGAAGAGAGTATTCAGCCTTGATTTAAGGGAACTGAAAGATGCAGCAGACACAAATAACTTTGCATTTATTAATGTGGGAAATACGCTCAGTATAATATGTATTTATCACACAAATAAATGTATATATGTATTATTTTGAAAACTCACCAGCCGACTAATCTGGCATGTTTTAATTGTGCGACAGTAATGACGTAAGTAATGGCACAATGGACTAGTGTCTGAAAGTTTTTTTTTTTCTTTTCATTTTATCAATGAGTTCACTATATAGCCCTCTATATAGAATTCCCTATATAGTGACTAGGAAGTAGTGAATGAGTGACTGATTTCAGACACAACATCAGTCGTACATTGCTTTACATTGATGCCTGTGTAATAGTAATTTAAACAGAAATTAACAGTAAAATATGTTAACACAAGACATGCACCATTACAACTGGAACTCTTAGCCTGGAACTCTTTTTGCATACTACATCAATTGCTCATGTGTTAACTCTTTTTTTTTATTCTTCCATTCACATACAGACAGTCTGTCAGATTTTCACTTTTAGGCTAAATACTGTATGTAGGTGATTATTGAAAATTGCACATGCTGATTGGTTGAAAAATTCAGACTATTTCTCAATAGGGGAAGCCATGGCCTAATTTTTAGAGAAGCAGTTTTGGAAGCAAATGGTTGCTGGTTTTATTCCCTGGACCAGCAGGATTGGCTGAAGTGCCTTTGAGCAAGGCACCTAACCCCCAACTGCTCTGGCAAAAGTGGTGGCATACCTTGTGTCTGACTAGCCAAAGAAAAGCTGATGACATCATGATCATCAGTTTAGGTGGTTCACGACCGAAATGAGAAAAAAAAAATGAACTTCTCAATAATCACCTTGAGTGACTTGGCAAAATGGCAGCCAATCACTTTGTCACTGTAAGTTTTGAGATTCTGAAGAGATTATGAAATTTCAAATTATGAATGATACACAGCGTTTCTCATGTGATACAAGTTCCCCCCACCCCAAACTTACTGGATTTTAACAAATATCTTGTTTTACATAAATAATATTGTGAAGGATTTCTGAATAAATTTGTCCACATTCAGCTTGATAAATGAGACAACACAATCTTAAGAGGAAAAGTTAACAGTCACACTTTGTCTTCATTAAAAACCTTCTCTCTCAGAAAGTCCAAAAGCCTGACATGTTCCAGTGTGCAACACTTCAGGTGTTTGGAAAACTGAATAAGCATAGACAGGTAGGTTGATTTTACTTTTTTTTCCTTTCTTAATTATTATTTCACCTTTTACTTGTCAGTGTAGGTTCTTTTTATTCTGCGGTCTCACACTGAGACACATGCACTTTTCACACACACAAACCACACATACCACTGACACACAGGTTCAGATATCTCAGCTTTCTTTTCTCTCCCAGCTCTTGGCTTTTTCTCTCCTTTATACTTTTGGCTATTCACTGCAACACAGAACACACTCATAAACACTAATCTGTTGCAGGTGTCAATACTTGCCACTTACCTCCAGCAGCTTCACTCTCCATTCACAGCTTAGTGCTCAATCCCACCTCCACCTCTATATACCCCCATAGTCTGACTCAGAAGCGGGGGAGTTGTTAGATAAAGAGCTTTTTGAATTTTGTTTTTTGCTCGATGAAGGTCCCTCCTCCCAATTTTTATGCATGATGTAGAGAATGCCCCATGGCTTGCACCCATACTACAATTCAAATGGTGGAAACTCTGTGGAGACTTGCAGGACCCCTCATACTTTGAATAATAGGGGCTCAAGCCAGTTATCCTGATTTCTAGTGTTGTTGAGCATGAACTTATGAATCTGATAAGTATCTGATTAGTTCATCCAGTCTGTCCATTTGCAGATAGTACACACTGGTACAAATTGATTGAACCCCCAGTAACCCACACCATTCGCAAAGTGTGCATGACATGAATGTGGTGCCTCAGAATCTCTTTCAGGATCCCAATCTGGGAGATAACGCGAAACTGTGCCTCCGCAACACTGTATGCAGAAACATTGCACAAAGGCACAACTTCCAGGTATTGACAAGCACTAACACTACTGCACTAGCAGTGCACAAACACAAGCACAAAGTGATGCCCCCATGCAGTTTGACCCAATGGCCCTGCAAGGTCCATGCCAATTCTTTTGAAGAAGACATTGATTAATGGCTGTGGCTGCAATGGGACTTTTGGGGTGCTCGACAGATTCACCAGCTGACATTTGCAGCACAAACATCATTGTGATACCCACCCAGTAAAAATGGGCCATGAGTTGATTCAGTGGTTTCTCTTGCCACATGTCCAGCCATGGGATTATGATGACTCACATGGAACAAAGGTTCCCTAAGGCTCTTCAGGACCAGAAATTGGATTGTTTTGTCCTTGGTCTGAGCACCCTGCCTCACTTGCTATACTCATGATAGCTTGCTATCATTTGGAATGATAGAAAATTATGGGTTGGAGAGTATGGCATTAGGCTGGATCTTTTGACCATCATTTAAAGGCATATCTCAGTAGTTCATTATGCATCAGCTCCAGTGGGAAATCCATGAGGAATCCCCATGAAGGGTGGAGTGGTGGAGCCCTGGAATGTGGAGCTGATGTCAATCGCCCTGGGACCACCACCCCAGCCAACATTGTGCTGACTTCCTCCACACGTCACTACAGCAAGACCCATCTGCAACCCATTTCTGTGTTAATGTTTGAAATCCTGTCCAATTTGTCCCCAGAATCAGCAGATGGGTGAGGCAGGGACTTACCACTGCCTCTACACTGTACTTTCCCCCAAAAAATTTAATCATGATAGACACCAGTGGATACCTGTGCACATCCCCATGCACACACCTCACCTTTACTCAGCATGCTGCACCCAATGCCTCACCTTGAACCTAGCGTTGATGAAGTTGGGCTTCAGTGGAGTCAGCCCTGGCTTCTGTAGTGCTGGAATAAGAAAAAGGGGAAAGAAGAGACAGAGAGGGAGAAGGGGTGGGGTGCCTGTCTACCACAGGAAATACTGTCAAATGGGCCTCAGCCAGCTGGATTGCCTCATCCAGCGACACAGGGTGATGGCACTGGACCTACTCCACTCTTCCCTCTGGTAGATGGATGATAAACCACCAAATTGATGACATCCTTGGCATTGCGTTCCTCTGTGAGCAACCACTGCCAGCAGGCATCGTGCAGCTGCTACACATGCAAACTGGTAGTTGTACTCATCCAGCATCAGCAAATGGACCCACCAGTGTTGTTGTTCTGGGGTTCGGCTGACCTGCTGCTGAATGGTCCATTGTAGAAGCTGGTACTCCAGCATGTTGGCAGTGGGAAGCTGCTGGGTCATGAGCTGGGCTTCCACTAACAGGATCAGCAGTCGATGAACCACAGCCCCATCTCAGTAAGGGTGACATAGGGGAGCTTGCCACTACTGCAGGCACTGCAGCTGGAGTACCTGCCAACTGGATCAGGCCCCAGAACACTTGCCAATTCTCCTGTTGGGCTTAGAGCAGCACCTGGAAGCACTGCTCCTGCTCCAACTGCATGGTGATGAACACCTGGTGTTGCATCTGGTGGAAGCTGGTGAGGGCATGGATGAGCTTGGAAAAAGATGAGCACTTTATGACAGCACTTCAGCTTCAGAATCCTGGGTTTCAGCCCCAGTGTAACACTTCAGGGGTTTGAGAAACTGAAGAAGTGTAGACAGGTGAGTTGATTTGACTTTTTTTTTCACCTTTCACTTTTCAGCATAGCTTCTTTTTATTCTGTGGTCTCACACTAAGACACATGCACTTGTCATGCAAATAAACCACACACACACACACACACACACACGCACCACTGACACAGAGGTTCAGATCTCTCAGCTCTTGCTTCTCTCTCGGCTCTTGGGTTTCTTTCTCCCTTATGCCTTTGGCTGTTCATTGCAAAAAAGAACATGCTCATTAATACCAATCCTTTGCAGGTGTCACTCATTGCCACTTACCTCCTGCATTTTCACTCTTCATTCACAGTCCCACACTCAGTTTTGACTCTGCCTTCATACAGATCAAAGAGAGTTCCTTTGAAAGGAGAAATACAAATAATGTGCGAATTAAATAGAAAAAAGTAAGCATGAATGAGTGTTTATGATTTTCTATTTGGGGTGGCACGGTGATGTAGTGGTTAGCACTGTCACCTCACAGCAAGAAGGTTCTGGGTTTGAGCCCAGTGGCCGACGGGGGCCTTTCTGTG
>JANZLB010000023.1:64320942-64331049 GCA_026167865.1 Notarius quadriscutis | reverse complement strand
GAAGAATATCAAGTCCTTAATTTCTCTGTCATAACAGAGAGGAAGTAAATCTAGAGCCTTTAATCTTTCTTTATAAGATGTCTCTCCGATATTAGTTCTTAGTACCCATCAGGTGGCTCGCCTTTGAATCCTCTCGAGTAATTCTTTTAACTTTGAATGGCTGGGTGACCATACTTTTGAGGCAAACATGAGGGGTGATTTAACGTGTGCCAAGTAGAGTGTTCTTCTACATTTAATTTCAGTAAATTGTGGGCACATTCTTTTCAATAGGCCAAGTAGTTTGTTGGCTTTTGCTGAGATGGTTTGAATATGTTTCTCCCATGTGAGGTTGCTTGTGAAGATGACTCCAAGATCTCTTTCTTCTTGTGTACGTTTGATCGCATTAGGGCTGAGAAAGTAATCGTGTGAGATCGGGTTTTTCTTGCATGTCACCGTCAAAAGCTTACATTTGGGCACATTAAAATTTCATGTTGTTGTTGCAACTCCAATTGATAAGCTTTTATAATGCGTGTTGTAGGTCTTTGCAGTCACCACTGGATGAAATTGTGTGAAGTATCTTAGTGTCGTCAGCATACAAAGCGACTGTAGTTTCCTCAGGAATGACATCAGGGAGATTGTTAATAAACAAGACAAAGAGAAGGGGACCTAAGATGCTGCCTTGAAGTACTCCAGAAGTAACTGGGGCCCAAGAAGAAGCAACACCATCAATCACAACTCTTTGAAAACGAGCACTGAGATAGTCCTCAAACCAGTCCAAGAGAGACCCAGCAATGCCATCGGATTGTAGCTTGCTCAGAATAATCGTGTGGTCAACTTTGTCGAAAGCTTTGGCAAAATCAAGATAAAGAATGTCAACTTGATTGTTTTTATCAAGGTATTTGCCAAAAGTATGAAGTACGGAGAGGAGCTGAGTAACACACGAGCGAGATCTTAGGAACCCATGCTATGCAGTGGAGATCAGGTTTAACATATAGTCATAGATTCTATTGTAGACACAGCGCTCAAACACCTTGCTTATGATGGGCAGAAGTGAAATCGGTCTATAGTTTTTTACTAGTTCTTTAGAATCTCTCTTGTGGATAGGTATGACATCAGCAGATTTCCACTCAGATGGCAGGCGACCAGTATTCAGCGAATGATTAAAAAGGGAGTAGATAGTTGATGTAATTTCTTCACTGCATGCTTTCAAGATTAGAGGAAGAATACCATCAGGACCACAGGACTTTGATATATCCAGAGAGCTCAGAAACTTCAATACTTCATCCTCTGTAAGTGTCAGATGGCATATTTTCTGGTCAGTTTTGAGAGGAAGAGGTGGTTTGTCTATGTCTGCATTAGAGTTTGCAGGAAGAAATACAGAGGAGAAGTAGGAGTTGAAGAGTGGAGCTTTTCCATATGTGGATTTAGCTGACTGATGTTGATATGATATTACAACACTCTGGTCTGTTCAGTGACGTAGAATGGCCTTATGATAGCTCCAGAATACCTTGGGATTACTACCAAGTGATGACTGTATTTTCTCTAAGTACTCTCGGTGCTTCTGTCTAATCAGATACTTGATTTTCTGGCTCAGACTGTGTAGTTTCAGCTTGCGGGATGCAGTTTTGTTTTTGTGGTATTTCCTCAGTGCTTGATATTTCTTCCTTATCAGATAACGGACTTCTCCATCGATCCAAGGTGGAGAGTGCACATCTTTTATTGTTTTAATGGGAATATGCTCAGCTATAGCAGTTGTAAACCAGTTCTTCCAGCACGCCCAATAATTGTCGACATCAGGAATAGAAGTGATGTTGAACAGGGCACTAAGCAATGAACTACTGTACGTAGATCTTTGAAACTACCATGTGTGAAGTCGTAAATTCGGTGCTTAACTTGTTTGGGTCTTAAAAACTTCAATTTCAACTGAAATTCCACAAGATAGTGATCAGTTGGGAAACTATGCTGCTCAGCAGATCTTGTACGCACTCCCTGAATAATTTCTGGACTATTACAAAGCAGCAGATCAAGTTTATTTCCAGCGATGTGGGTAGGACCTTGAATAAACTGTTGTAGGTAGTTGTCTCTGACAAGGTGACAAAAATTGTCCTCATCTGCCTGTCCCCCGATGTTTATAGGTGCCGATGAGTCAGTCCAGTCAATCACAGGCAAGTTAAAATCTCCGACAAGAATGATTTGGCTGAATTCCGGCGTGCTTTGAAGGGCAGAGTTCAAATTATGTAGGACGTCAAGAGTGGAATCAGGAGGATGGTAAAAAGTATAAAGCATCACAGTTTTGCAACTAGGCATAACAAGTTCAACGATAGCTAATTCCATATCATCTCGTTCAAGATCTTGATGGCGAACAGATTGAATGTTGTTCTTGCAATTAGAACACCTCCACCAGTTCTTCCAGTCCTGTCACGGCGGTAAATATTATACCCCGGTAAGAGTTCACTGCTTAGTACAGAGTTGTTCAGCCACGTTTCACTGATGCAGACAGCGTCATAATCATTGCCATACACAAGGTGCTGCAGTAAGGTGATCTTGCACACTTTCAGTAAGCTGTTGTCGTTCAGAGTTGAAAAGGATTTTAAACTTCTGGCATTCAAGTAGGCAATATGCATAGTAAAAAGCACTCCCCACCAGTTGCAGTTTAAAGTCAGAACTGTAAACGAGAAGTGTAAACAATGCTAACTGGCTAGGCTAACTACCAGCTAGTCAGACCTTTTCTTGTTCCAGTTTATAAACAGCGCTTTAACCAGATAAATTTTTTTTTTTTTCTTACTAAAATTTTTGGAACATGTCCCGACTTAAAACTGAACTGGCTAGTACACAGACAAACAACCATTCACACTTATGTGCAACTTTGAGTATCCAGCTGGCCTAATCTGAACGTCTTGAGAAAATAGATCACCCACAGGAAAGGAGAACATGCAAACTCCACACAGAAAGGCTCCAGTTGGACATGAGGTTCAAACCCAGAACCTTCTTGCTGAGAGATGACAGTGCAAACCACTGCACCACCCCAGTCTGAAAATTGGATCCATCCATCCATTATCTGCAGCTGCTTATCCTGTACTATGGGGTTGCAGGCAAGCTGGAGCCCATCCCAACTGACTATAGGCGAGAGGCAGGATACACCCTGGACAAGTCACCAGGTTATCACAGGGCTGACACACAGAGACAAACAACCATTCACACTCACATTCACACCTATCATCAATTTAGAGCCACCAATTAACCTAACCTGCATGTCTTTAGACCGTGGAGGAAACTGGAGCACCCGGAGGAATCCCACACAGACACGGGGAGAACATGCAAACTCCACACAGAAAGGCCCTCGCCAGCCCCTGTGCTCAAACTCAGGACCTTCTTGCTGTGAGGCGATAGTGCTAACCATTACACCACCATGCCGCCCGAAAATCGCATCTATTTGATTTATATCAGAATTTATAATTCAGACACATCACATGATTAAAATATTCTCTTTATAGTTCAATAGCTGCATTGTGCAACTCATATAATGTATAATTTCACCATATTTGTGTCATACATTGCTCTACAAAAATCTCACCACTGCTTGATGGATCTGAAAACATGATTATAATCATTATCAGCAGTTATTTTTAAAAGATTAGACTAGTCATGTTAGAGAAATAAAAAAATCCCCCTGTCCTGAAGTTTGAAGATGGAAAGATACAGCTTTACCTCTGGCTGAGTTGTTACTGTAGAAACAATAACAGTAGAATTAGTGCATTAATATAAACCTGTGATCTTCCTTGCAACTGGAACAATTGTCAGAGCTGCTGTGATACAACACCTTTTGACTAATGACAGTTAAATATCTCACAGCATTGTGGTCGAGGAAATGCTATTTACCAACAGAGATAAACCATTACGCTACAGCAGTTCACTTTAATCATTCCCAAAGATCTGTTTACAGTCTTAACTTAATTTGTAAGAAATTGTTTGCCAGTAATGGTTGAAGCAATAAAGCAAGGGGGTTTAGATTGTGGAAGAAACATGAGAAGAGAGATTTTAGTTAATAATAACAATAACATAAAATGCATTGTTGTTTCTGAGTGTGTATTGGGGAAATTGTGTACACTCACATGCCAAAAGAATGAGTAATGTCCATCCTGTTTTGCTACTTTGAGCCCTGAATCTAGGAAATCTAATTTCATGGTTTCATGGTTTGTGGATTCATTTTTCAAGCAGTCAATGAATCCAAATGAAAGCCAAGGTTTAAACCGACTCATTTAACTTCTGTGGTGTGTTCACTACTTAAAAGTTAACCCCCTTTATTTTATCCATCCAAAATAACACGAGTTTAAATCTTCAAATGATCTAAATAAGCCCCATGCGTGTGATGTCCTAAACATTGACTGGCACAGATCAAAGTGAAATATTCTTTAGAATAATGAACTTTAGCCAGGAAACTGTGGATATTTTATCCCAAATATGCCCTTGATGGCTATTTAGAATGGCTCTCTCCATCTGTCTCTCTTCTTATCTTCCTCAGAAGTGATGACATTACCATCCATCTTGAGAAAGTGCCAGTGACCTAAAAATAGAAGCTCCAGGCACAAATGGACACTGTCTCTATTGCTCTGTCTCCCTCTCTTTCCTTCACTGATTCCTCCTGATCAGTTAAGCGCTTGCGTCCTTGTAAAAGCTGACTTTGATGAACTCTTGAAGGTATTGAGTGCATTACAATCTGCTCATTTGTCACGTCTGTAATTTTAGCAAAGCTTTTAGCTCAAAGCAGGAAAAAGCAAAAAAGTGTTTTCTTTCTATCTCTCAAAAAATGGTTCCTCAGGGGTTCTTTGGAGAGAACTTGGAACTTTGCCATAAATAAGTTTTTTTTGTTTGTTTTTTGTTTGTTTTTTCCCGCTAAAAATGTGCTGTCACAAAGTTTTCCTTCCTGATAATAACATGCCAATCTGAAGATTTTTTTTTTTAAATCTCTGTCTTTTACTTTGTCTTTTTTGACTCATCCTTCAAGCCCTCTCTTGCCATGTGTGTGGTGGTCTGGGAAAACATTTCACATGGTGAATTTGACATTTTCTAATATGAGAAGTTATGGAAGCTGAAGACTTTTCTACATTTGAGTCTGGTTACCCTCGAAGTGAAAACTGAATTCCAGATTCCAGAAAATTTAAGATTCCATTCAAACTTAACAGAAAGTAACCAATACCCTGATTGTATAAAAATAACATTTTTAAATGAATTGTTTTAAATGAAATTCAATTTAATATGTAACAAATAAAGTATATGTACAAATATTGAATGTGTCATAAGTGTCTAAATTTATATCATTCATATGTTACAGGAAGATACAATATTCAGAAGTCTCACCCATGCACAATGATCTTTAATAATAGTGTCCTTAATTGTATTCATTTATTTATTTATTGTAAAGTTAGCCATAACATTAAAACCACTGACAGGTGGAATACCTTTGATTATCACGTTACACTAGCACCTGTCAAGGGGTGGGATATATTTGGCAGCAAGAGAACAGTCAGTTCTTGAAGTTGATGTGTTGCAAGCAGGAAAAATGGGTGAGTGTAAGGATCTGAGCAACTTTGGCAAGGGGCAAATTGTGATGGCTAGATGACTGGGTCTCAGCATCTCCAAAATGGCACATCTTACAGGGTGTTCCTGGTATGCAGTGGTCAGTACCTACCAAAAGTTGTCCAAGGAAGGACAACCGGTAAACCGGCAGTAGGGTCAGGGGTGTTGAAGGCTCATTGATTCGCATGGGGCACAAAGGCTAGCCCATATGGTCCACTCCTACAAAAGAGCTACTGTAGCACAAACTGCTGAAAAAGTTAATGCTGGCTAAAACAGAAAGGTGTCAGCATGAACATGCGAAGGTGCTACTCTCATTTCTTGAAGCTAATAGTCTCAGAACAGGCCGAGTTAATTTGTGACACTCCAGAGCCAAGGCCAGAGAGCAGACAAACAGGCTAAACTGAATGTCTGCTTGCTGCACAGTCATTAATCAGGTTCTACTACATTAAGACTGTGTCTGTTCCCACAAGTTATACAAAAAGTAGAAATACTTAGAGATTTTGTTATGGTAACTTAATTACCATAAAATTGGATCATATTGAATGTATAGCCATTTCCAGCACCTTTGATCTAAAGGCAGGACAGTTAACTATTAGATATCTTACATTTAATGCACTAATTGTTAATGAAATTATTACTGATCAGGAGTTTAATATGCTGTGTTTAACAGACATTTCAATGAAACCATATAAGTATGTAGCATTAATGAAGGTAGTCCTCCCGGATACAGTTATATACACCAGCCTCATCTAACTAGCAGAGGAGGAGGCATCACAGTTATTTATAATGATTATCTAGGTGCTACACAAAAACCTAGTCATAAATGTGTTTGAAGTTCTTTATACTAACATATGTAGCCGCAAAAAGAGTCTACCCAGTCAATTCTGCTAATTATTATTATTATTTACATACCACCGGGGCCATATTTCTGAATTTCTTTCTGAATTTGCAGATTTCCTCTTGAAGCTGGTTGTTTCTTTAGACAAAGTCTTAGTTGTTGGAGACTTTAATATTCACTCTGATAACCCAGAAGACCCTCTGAAAACAGAATTCATGTCCATTCTAGATTAATTAGGGATTAATCAGATCATAGGACCTACTCATCATGGTGGTCACACTCTTGATCTAATACTAATATTCAGGTTAAATATAGAAAATATAGTCACTTCCACAATCTGAATCTACCACAGAATATTCTCATTTGAACGGTGTTGTTGTCGAGTCACTAAACCTTGAGTCCGAGTCCAGTCTCAAGTTCCCAGTGTTCAAATCTGAGTCAAGTCCAAGTCATTAAAGAAAAATTTTAAGTCGAGTTCAAGAACAAGACTCCAACCACACCATTTGATGGTGGCTGTTGGTGCCTTTATGTAAAATTGTCTCTGCTACTGTGTTGGACTAATGTTACTGCTTTGACTGCCCCACTTTAGTTAACAGGCTACAGATAAAAAGCTTGTTCATCGCTCAGCAAGCCCCACCCACTATCAACAGGGCAAATAACATGAGAGAGGGTTAACACTAGCTAGTTCATCGGTCAGCAAACAAGCCCCATTATCAACAGAGCAATGAACATAGCATGTCACTTACTTCTCTGGGTGTAGTCTTGTCAAATGATGATTGAAGTTCGAGGTTGTCCCCATTGTCTCTTCAATAGTTCTTCTACATATGGAAGCAGTACATTTTTTCCCACTCCACGAGAAGTCTGTATAAGCAAAGGGGACAATCCCAGGGGCGTTCTCTCCAGGCATTTTAGCATCATTAACACTAATTTGTTCCTGAACATGACACATGAACAGGTGAATGTGCATTCTCTTGCATGAAAAATTAATGTAGATATGAATATCTTATGCCAAATTATTATGGCATGTTACAAAAAATAAAGAAAAAATCCACGTCCTCATTTCCAATTTACGAGTCCGAATGCAGTTAATGCACAAGTCCAAGTCATCAGTGCTCAAGTTCAAGTCAAGTCATGAGTCCTTAAAATTTGGGCATAAGTTGGACTCAAGTCCTAGTCCTGGACTCGAGTACTACAAGCCTGCATTTGAAATATGTCTTAGCAATCATATATGCACCTTGCCACACTACTGCATCACATCAACTCATGCACAAAGTTTTATCAATAGTCTCCTAGAGTTATCAACTTTGACTGAATCACAATCAACCTCCACAGAACTTGATCAGGCAACTGCATGCTCAGAGTCAGCATTCCACTATTTTAGATAATGTAGCTCCACTTAAAAGAAAAAAAAAACATAATTAGAGAGGAAAAATAGCACCCTGGTATAATGCTTACAAAATTGGCAGTATTTCAGTGAACATGGAAGGAGAGCCTTGTGGAGTGTCGGAAAGCACTTAATGCTGCTAGATCAACATATATCTCCACCCTAATAGAGGAGAACAAAAATAATCATAGACTCTTATTTAATACTCTCTCAAAATTAACTAGAAATAAGACCACCACAGAAACATGCATGCCTTCAATATGTAGTATCAATGACTTCATGAATTTTTTGAATGGCAAAATTGAAAACATTGAAAAATCGTGACAATGTCTTTTTGGTAAAAGTGCTAGATAAGTAAACTGACTTGACTTGAATTAGGTACTTTCCCCTGAAAAGAGATGATGACACTGTTTGCATGCTTTTATTAGTAGATCAGTAAATAATCACCCAAAGATTCAAACTGCATTTGGATGTAATGTCGGAATTCTGAATCCACCTCTTAAGTGGACTATGATTAAGCAGTTATAATCTCATTTTTAGACATGTACAAAGTGTCTGATGACACTAGAATCTGGCAAAGGTGTGATAGTGGATTGCTGCCATCATATTCTGGCTCATTTATTGAAGATAGACTGCTTTCTGTGTTTGAAAAGAGCAAAGATTTGGAATCATTCATCATCATTTCTCTCTCCTGACGAAAGTCGTCTGATCTGTCCATCACACAGCTCCACTGATGTCTGTAAGGAATGAGAGATGAGATGCACATCGCCTGTGGCAACTGTTTAAAGTGATGTAAGTGCTGAAAAATGTCGTGTCTCACCTCCCTGGGATCTCAGCAAAAGGGAAAAGCATTTTGATTTTTCTGTCTTTTGTCATTGTATCATCTATCACCATTTTTCACAGGGACTAATTGATGACACAGTGACAACTGTGAATTGTAAAATCGGCTAAATAATTTTCAAAAGTCAGACATTTTGCATCTCTTCCTGATTTTTTTTCTTTTACCACACTCATTTCATTACTTTTCCTCTGTAATTTCCTGTATTATTGTCACATATTAGAAATTGTGTAATGAAATTATCTGGCTTGTGATCTGTCTTAACTTTTTGGTTAAGACATGAAAAATCCTCCTACATAAAGTCAAAAAAGTTGAATATCATCTGATGACTAGTATCTAATTAGTACCAGAAAGAACAACACATAGCACCAAGCACCAATGTTTCTTCAGTCAAAACTTAATTCGATAAGATGAGATGAACCTTTCACACTTTGCCCTTGTTGCCCCAGGTGCTCTATGATTTGATTTCATAGCAGTAAGTTTGCAACATCTATATTCTCTTCAGTGGTTAGTGTTGCTGCTTCACAGCTCTGGGGTCTCCAGTTCAAGCCAGAGCTCAGGTTACTGTCTGAATGACATTTCATATGTTCTCCTTGCTCCTGCATGGGTTTCCTCTGTTTTTTTTTTCTTTTTCATCCCCTCTCATTTAGATGGATTGCTTGTCCTAAATTGTGCCTAGGAGTAGACTCTGGGTTCATCGTGACACCGACCAGCATAAAGTTACTGGAGATGAAGGAATGACTGAATGCTTACCCAGATTCAGACATACATGACTTCCCACACACTAGCCCATTGTCTCCCTCTTATTGATTTCCATTTCCCAAATATGGTTAAAATCCCCCCCAGTTGTCCTCACTCTGGTTGATTTGTTCCACTGGTTCCTCATTCCTAGCAATCTAGCATAAACTCTTGATAGGCAAAATCAACAGTTTATGAGAGTTTTTTTTTTTTTCAATGTTACGTAGTTCACAATTTAGCAACTTTTCTGCACAGTGCAAATAAAAGTCAAGGCTCAAAACCAGAAATAAAAGTAATTTGCACAATAATATGCTGTTTACTGTTTTCAAACCAGTATGACAGTTCAATCCAGCAGCCTGAATGGTACTCGAGGAAAATATTTACAGGACTTATAGATTATACTGTATCAAAGGAACTGGTTAGATACAGCAACACACAGTCAGTTTACTCTAAATAACATTTTACTGGAAAAGAGGTGCCAAAGGCATTTACCTGAAGCTATCAGCCTATCTTATTTCTAAATCTTGCAATGAACTACAGTATAAGATTATTAGTATTACAACCCCGATTCCAAAAAAGTTGGGACAAAGTACAAATTGTAAATAAAAGCAAAATGCAATAATTTACAAATCTCAAAAACTGATATTGTATTCACAATAGAACTTAGACAACATAACAAATGTTGAAAGTGAGACATTTTGAAATTTCATGCCAAATATTGGCTCATTTGAAATTTCATGACAGCAACACATC
>JANZLB010000023.1:63880582-63890820 GCA_026167865.1 Notarius quadriscutis | reverse complement strand
GATGTTTTAGGTCATATTTATGCAGAAATATAGAAAATTCTAAAGGGTTCACAAACTTTCAAGCACCACTGTAAATACTTGATTATTAAACCTATTTCGAGGCTTTTTTTAAATTACTTTCAAGCTTGAAAGAGATTTGTTTTCTCTCTAGATATTTTTTTCTCATTGTAAGCATTTACCATCTTTCTAGAAAGGAGCAAAATTATCTGCCAATACAAGTAGAACATTTAGAACTTAAAATTTTAAATGTGTAAAAGCATCAAGAAACAGGCTGAATAATCTTATATTTGATTTATAATCATCTGAAAATTGCCCACATGCCCTTGCTGACAGTAATGGTGCTGAAAACATGAGTTTGGAGCAGTCTCCAAACATGGCCACTCTGGACTACAAGTCCCAAGAGTCACAGTGCCCTCTGTCACCTGACTATTAATTATACCTGTCTCTCATCTGGCAATTATCAAGCACTCCTATATATACTCAGCTCTCAGTTCCCCATTTCGTGAAGTATCGTCTAGTACCCCCATGTCAAACTTGACTAAGCCGTTTGGTTTCTGCCTGATTTTCAGTGTGTGACCCATGTTTACATATATTCTTGACCTCATCTTTTGCTTGCTCTCCATTACATTGTTTGGTGATCGACTGACCCTCGCTCATTTCCGGATTACGATTCCTGATCTACGATTTGGCTCAGTGTGCTGTTTGCTAAGCTCCCAGTCTCCCCTGCACCTGCATCCATAAGTGCCTGCAATCTGACAGAATACTTTGCCTCACTACGGATGCAGCAAAAGAGTCGAAGCAGACTGCACTCAATGCTCAAGGGCGCTTGCTAGGTGAATATCAGCAGATGCTCAGCAACCTCAACACCAGGATGGTGCAGCTTACTGCAGTAACGTCGCAGGCCCTCCTAACATGCCCTGCATCTCCCGTCAGCACAGCTCAGCTCATTCGTCTTCCTGAAAAGTTCTCAGGTGAAGTGCCACAATGTAAGGGATTTCTGCTTCAATGCTCCCTATACTTCTGTTCACTTTCCGGGGTTTCTGATGATCAGAAGATTGCAAAATTTCTCACCTTACTCATGGCAAGAACTTTATAGTGGGCCAGCGCTGTGTGGGGGCGTGGTGGTAAACACACCACATCCTATGATCAGTTCCTTGAACTGTTTAAACAGGTTTTTGACCATGAACCAGAGGGAATAGAGGTCAGAGAGAATCTGCTCACGATTAAACAAGGAGACAGAAGAATCGCAGAGTATGCTCTGGAATTTCGCACAGTGGCTGCTGGTAGCAGTTGGAACAAGCCTGCGTTAAAGGCTTATGTTTTTCCAAGGGTTGTGTCCAGAAGTACTGAATGAAATGGCTTGTCTTGATGAACAGTTATCCCTAGATGCCCTCATCGACTTAGCCATCCATCTGGACCACCTAATCCAGAACAGGCCCTCATTGCAACCCTCAACAATTCCTTCTCATCCCATCGACAGTCCAACTCCAGTGGAGGTCTCTCGCGCATGTTTGCAACAGCCAGAGAGAGAAAAAAGATGATGAGAGGGGCTATGCTTTTATTGCAGTGATGCTAGCCATACCATTGCCAAATGGCCGGTCCGCCCACCTCAGGGAGCTACTGCCCATCAAGCTAACAAGCAACCCAACCCAGTGAGTTCTGTAACCAGCTCTCTAACACCATCTTTCAGATTATCTGTGTTACTGATTCTGCAAGATTCAACTCATATCCTCTCTGCACTTATAGACTCAGGGGCCAAGGGTAATCTTATAAACTGCTTGGTCATCCAGCAACTCAACGTGTCTACTGACACCCTACAAAGATCCATTAAAATAAAGACCATTGATGGGAGGCCCATTGCAGAGGATTTGATCACCACTCACACCATTCCTCTCTAGATTCAGGTAGGGGCCCTCCAGTCTGAGCACATCTCATTGTTCATCACCTAAACTGCTAACCACATCATCATTCTAGGGTACCCCTGGCTCCAACTCCATGACCCCTTAATTTCCTGACAGCAGAAGGACATCTTACAATGGTCATCAGCATGTTTCAAAAATTGTTTACAAAGCCCACAGTTGGCCATCTCATCTACATCTGTGGAAAGCCCTCTACCCAATTCCCTTGATAATGTTCCAGCCTGTTATCTGGACCTGAAGGAGGTTTTCAGTAAAGGTAAGGCTTGTGGCTTACTCCCTCATCGTCCCTATGATGATGCCATTGACCTCCTCACAGGCACAAACCCTCCTCGTAACTGAATCTATCCCTTGTCCCTAAAGGAGCAAGCTGCCATGGAAAATTGTGTGCAAGAGGCACTAAAGCAAGGGTATATCAGACGTCCACCTCTCCAGTGTCTGCAAACTTCTTTGTGGAAAAGAAAGGAGGAGGTTTCTGGACCTGTATAGATTACTGAGGACTAAATCAAATAAGTGTGAAATATCCCTATCCATACCCTATGGTGCCCACAGCCTTGGAAGAATTAAAATCAGCAAAAATATTTTCCAAACTTGACCTCTGCATTGCATACAACCTGGTAAGGATTTGAAAAGGGGATGAATGGAAAATGGCCTTTAGCACCACCACCAGCCATTTTGAGTACCTGGTGACGCCTTATGGCCTTTCTTCGGTGCCAAGCATCTTCCAGTGTTGGATTAATGATGTCTTAAAGGACATGTTGGGTAAATTTGTCATTGCTTACATTGACAATATTTTGATTTACTCCCCAGACAAGGAAAGTCATTTAGAATATGTCAGGTCTGTACTATCTCATCTGCTCGAGAACCACTTCTTTGTCAAGGCTGAAAAGGGCCAATTTCATGTCAACCAGATCTCCTTGGGTAGATAATCAATTCGGAAGGAGGAAGCATGGACCAGGCAAAGGTCTCTGCCATCACATCTTGGTCGGTATCCACATCAGTCAAGGAATTACAATGCTTTTTGGGCTTTGCAAATTTTTACTGGCGCTTCATTTGGGGCTTCAGTACGATCATTGCTCCTTTAATATCTCTGTTAAAGAACATTCCCTGACACCTCCAGTGGAACCCAGCAGCTGAGGAGGCTTTCAACCAGCTCAAGGCAGTATTTACCTCTGCTCCCATCTTACAACATCCTAACCCTACCAAGCTGTTCATGGTAGAGGTAGATGTGTCAGAGACAGGAGTCAGAGGAGTGCTCTCATGGCATTTCAGAGAAAGGCCAAAGTTGCACCTGGTTGCCTTCTTTTCCAAGAAACTCACACCCACAGATAGAAACTACAGCATTGGTAAGCGAGAGCTACTAGCAATTAAACTTGCTTTGAAAGAATGGAGACACTGGCTGGAAGGGGCCACACACCCATTCATAAGTCTAACTGACCATAAGAACCTAGAATACCTGAAGACCGCTAAACGTCTTAACCCAAGGCAAGACAGGTGGGCTCTGTTTTTCACTCAGTTCAGATTCACAATATCCTACCGCCCCAGTTCTAGAAATACTAAAGCAGATGCTCTTTCCAGAATCCATAACCCCTCAACCCATACCTTGGAACCAACTCCCATACTGCCACCAGAATGTTTCATACAAGCCATTACTTGGGACATTGATAAGGAGATCCAGCAGTCACAGACCTCTAATATTCCTGAGAACTCCCCCCCGACTCCTACATGTTCCACCTGACCTCAGAGGGAAGTTCATCACCTGGGCCCATGCTTCTCCCACCACAGGTCATCCCAGCAGTCATCGCACATATCAGCTTATAAGGAACAAATATTGGTGGGAGAACATGATTTTGGACATTAATCAGTTTGTATCCTCTTGTTTAGTATGTTGCCAGGCCAAGGTACCACATGCCCCACCTGCCAGAAAACTATGCCCTCTCCCAGTGCCTCAGAGACCCTGGTCACACATAGCCATGGACTTTATCATGGCTGTACCACTATCACAGGCAACACAGTTATCATGGTAATCATCGACAGATTTTTGCCATGCTCCACCCCGGACATTCACTCTGGAGATTACGGATCTCTCATGCCAGCACCAATCCGGATCTGGGACAGGAATTCCTTCTCCCCTGAACTTACTTCCTGGTTTTCACTGCTGCTTATTTAAAGGCCATTCTCAGACTTTGTTTTTGCCAGAACATCTCATTTGCTTCTCAAGCCATTTCTGTGCCTCTCTTGCTCCTCATGGTTTTTCTCTCTAGATATTTTCTCTTGTCCATGGTTTTTGCACTAGTGTTTTTCTGGTTCTTTTTTTTTTTTTGCACTAAGGGTTATTTCTGGTTCATGGTTTTTGCACAAACAGAGCAAAGTAGACTAGACTATAAGACGAGGTCAAGACGAAACAGGAATACTGGTCATACACTGATAAACAGGTAGTAATCAAATGGCTCAGCAAGTTAGAGAGTGACCACTAAGCAATACTTTGCAAAGTTCAAGTGTGAGAGCTGTGTTTATATAGGTGAGGGGCTGATCACTGAACAAGATGCAGGTGATGTGATTAATAATCAGGAGACAGAGGGTGCTGTGGTTCTTGGGGTTTGTCATTCCGAATGGCCATGTTTGAAGGCTTTTCTGAATATGTGTTCTCTGAGCCAATCCGGACATGCTATCACATTCATCCCAGATGTGCATGAGCTAAACAAATCTTGAAATTAATTTGACTATGAGTTGAATTTTGTTGATTGCTATATCATACTAAAGGTAGGAGAATGAGGCATGACCAATGCCTGAAAAAAAACTGCATATCTTAAGAAAGAAATAGCAACTGATAACCATTTGGCACAGGTGTGATAATGTTTCCCAAAAATACCAGAACAGATGCTATTCATTTTCTTCTTATTATGAATTTATTACACAATTCCTAATCACAGATCCAGGACCTGATTGGCAGTCTGCTGTTTTCACATAACATGCGGCACCAACAGCCTCTGTTGTGTTGTGCTTCCATTCAGACAAATTGTTATGTACAGTGCCCTCCATGATTTATCCCCCTCTTTGGAAAGATGAATAAAAAGAGCTAGAAAAAAATCCACCTTTTGGTGAAGTTGCTTTATCTCACACTGGAAAAAAATGAGAAAAATCCAAGCTTTAATTACAATAAATTTATTCCGAAAAAAACAAATCCTTCATCAAGAAATAATTATTTTCAACAAAAACACATATGCCACGAGTATCATCACCCCTGGAAATTATCGTGACCACACTGTATCTGAAGCATGTTTCCCATTTAAATTGGACAAGAGGTGCCAATGATTGTAGAGGACACTTGGGGTCCAGATGACACATTTTAGCACCTGAATGTTTTTGTTAACATGCTCATGTTTGAGTTATGTTGGTTGCTGATTGATTTATCCTTCATCTTATTACTGAGGCAGTAAAACTCGTGATTTGCTCCCTGTACATGAATTTGAAAAAAACAATCATGGATAAGCACATACAAAGTGTAAGGAAATTAAGGCATATCAGACAAAAAAATGGTAGGATTGATTGCCTGATGATTAAAATTGTGCCACAGTCCAGATTTACAGAGTAGGCTGAACAGAACTGGCAAATTATCATATCAAATCCTGAAATCTCTGATGCAGCAAGTGAGTTAAAACCAAGATCACCTTCTTTAGAATGGTGTGGGAGATTGCAGATCTATTCCTGCACATCAGCAGGAATGAGGACATTTCCAGAACAAGGAGCTTGTTTGAAGTATAAGACGAGTGTGTAAAGAAAAATCTTTTATGTTTCCTGTAGTCTATTTAATTTATCATGTTTTTTTTTTTTTTTTATAATGAGAAAGTAATGATGGGCAGCACAGTGGTGTAGTGGTTAGCACTGTCGCCTCACAGCAAGAAGGTTCTGGGTTTGAGCCCAGCAGCTGGCAGGGACTTTTCTGTGTGGAGTTTGCATGTTCTCCCTGTGTCTGCGTGGGTTTCCTCTGGGTGCTCCAGTTTCCCTCACAGTTCAAAGACATGCAGTTAGGTTAACATGGGGCGGCCTTGGGCCAAAGTGCCCTTGAGCAAGGTACCTAATCCCTAACTACTCCCCGGGCGCTGTGGTATGGCTGCCCACTGCTCTGGGTGTGTGTTCACTGCTTCAGATGGGTTATGCGTATGTTCACTGCTTCAAATGGGTTAATTGCAGGGGATGAATCTCACTGTGCTTGAAGTGTGCATGTGACAAAGGTTTCTTCTTCTTCCATGATATAATGAGACCTCCTAGGACTTTAGATTTAGAATGGAGTGCTTCAATTTGAGACCAAAGGTTTGTATACATGGGTGGCATCGTGGTTTAATGGTTAGCACTGTCGTCTCACAGCAAGAAGGTCCTGGGTTCGAGCCCAGTGGCTGATAAGGGCCTTTCTGTGTGGAGTTTGCATGTTCTCCCCGTGTCTGTGTGGGTTTCCTCCAGGAGCTCTAGTTCCCCCCACAGTCCAAAGACATGCAGGTTAGGTTAATTGGTGGCTCTAAATTGACTATAGGTATGAATGGTTGTTTGTCTCTAAGTGTCAGCCCTGCGATGATGTGGCAACTTGTCCAGGGTGCACCCTGCCTCTCACCCATAGTCAACTGGGATAGAGTCCAGCTTGCCTGTGGCCCTGTACAGGATAAGCTGCGATAGATAATGGATGGATGGATGTCTTGCATACACTTTGGCTAAGGACATTCAAGTTTAATTTTTTACAACTCCACACATTTCAAGTTATCATCCATTTCACATTATAAGTCAATTAAGGAATAGCTGCTTTATTTCCAAATTTCAGGTGTTATTTATTATATCTGATTTTCATTGGGTCAAAAGTGTACACACACTTTGTTGATGTTCAATGACATTGCCTTTTAGTTCCTTGTACTTCAATCAAAAGTTTGGGGTACCCGTCCACTAGCTTCTCAGAATACTGTGCCAGAACTTTTGCTCATTCCACCTGACAGAACTGGTGTAACCCAGTGAGGTTTGTGGACCTCCTTGCTGAGGCATACTTTTTCAGTTCACTCCACAAATTGTTTATGGGATTCAGGTCAGGGCTTTGTGATGGCTACTCCAATATTTGAACTTTGTTGTCTTTAAGGCATTTTGTTACAGCTTTGGAGCTATGCCTCGATACAGTATATTCATAAACACAGTTGGGACCAAGTTTTCATTTTCTAACTGATGGTTTGAGGGAATATCTACTTGATACTTACATCTCTGAGCATTACAACTCTACAATGAGCACACACGCATGCCCAGAGCAGTGGGCAGCTATGCTACAGTGCCAAGGGGGCAGTTGGGGGTTAGGTGCCTTGCTCAAGGCACTTCAGCCCAACCTTCAGGCCATGGCTGCCCCATTTAACCTAACTACATGTCTTTGGATTGTGGGGGAAACCAGAGCACATGGGGAGACACATGCAAACTCCACACAGAAAGGCCCCCTTTGGCTACTGGGCTCAAACCCAGAACCTTCTTGCTGTGAGGCAACAGTGCTAACCACTACACCACCGTGCCGGCCTTAGGATTCACAGCATTAAATATAACTAATAAAAACCTATAACTGGTTAAATACATGATGGAATGTTTAATTGTCTGAACATTGCTGTAACATCACGAGGAAAACAAAATTGAAGCTATACAATACACTGGTGGTGTCAGTCTTGCTATATGGGTGCAAAACTTGGAAAACAAACAAGGGAGATGATGAAGCAGTGGACTTGTTCCTTAACATGTCTCGAAGAACAATCCTCAGAATTTGATAGCAAGAACATGTCAGTATCAAGGAGATACTGGAAAGAGCAAATTTGAAGCCCCTAAGTGAGGATGTAAAGTACTGCACATGGAAAATGATTGGTCATATCCAAAGGCAAGATTGGGATAATGATAGCAATGTCCAATAAGCTGGGTGCCAGAAGATGAAAGGAAAAGTGGAAGACTTAAGACCACGTGGAGACATACAATCAAGAGAGAAAGGAAAGAGGCAGGCTAGGGCTTATGGGAGGAAGTGAGGGCAGTTGAGACCAATTGGGAAAGGTGGAGATGCTCTGCGGAGGCCCTGTGTGCCATGAGGTGTGAGGAGGATAGGTAAGGTAAAGGTAAGGAACATTTATGTGGCATAAATGGAAGAAAAACAGTTCAGGAAGTGAAATTGTTGGAAAATATTCAACTTTGTGGTAAATTATTTCTCTATAACAGCAAAATATAACGGCAAAATGTTTTATTCCTCATGTGGAAATGATTAGCTTTAATTAGCTTGAGGTTTTCATCTGAGGGATGAGAATGACTCAGGGGTGAGAATTAACATGGAGTCTTTGAAATCAATTATCTCTACAGAAATGTTGTGTACTTTCCCATCACCAGACTTCTAGTTTAGAAGATCAAAGATACAGAAAGCAAAGCTATTTCTAGTGATTTACTGGAATCAACAGGATGTATATTTCCATCTAAAACTTTAAAGTCCTTCCCGCACTGTATGGCACATTAGGCAGTGCCAATCTCCGTTTCTGTAGCCCTTGGCCTCTCACCTATTACATAGCTAGGGTTACAGTGGGGGGCTGGTCCTCTGGTAACCATGAGAGTATGACTCCCCGCTCACATCTGTATTGCAGCATGCCTTGCCAGATGGCAGTAGGTACCATTTTTATGATGGTCTTGGCTATGACCGACTGTGAGTAGAACTCGTGACCTCCTGGTCAAGAGGTCGACACACTAACCACTAGACCACTTGTGGTATATTTTCCATCCATCCATTATCCATAACTGCTTTTCCTGTGCAGGGTCACGGGCAAACTGGAGCCTATCCCTGCTGACTATGGGCAAGAGGCGGGGTACACCCTGGACAAGTCACCAGATCATCACAGGGCTGACGTATAGAGACGAACAAGCATTCACACTCACACCTACGGTCAATTTAGAGCCCCCAATTAGCTTAACCTGCATGTCTTTGGACTGTGGGGGAAACCGGAGCACCCAGAGGAAACCCACACAGACATGGGAAGAACATGCATACTCCACACAGAAAGGCCCCCATCGGCCACTGGACTCAAACCCAGAACCTTCTTGCTGTGAGGCGACAGTGCTAATCACTTCACCACCGTGCCGCCCAGAAAGAAAGAGGAAAAAAAGTCATTTTTGCTTAATTTCATGGAGTGTGCCAGTAAGTTTGGAGTCAACTACTTGGCTCATCTGAATTCTTTAAATTTGCAGCAGAGAGACCATGCCAAGACATGTGCTTACCAAGGAAAGACTAACATGTGCAAATGGTTGACACATTTTGCCATGTAACCTTTTACATCCCAGTGGGACAAAAATAAATGATAAAGGGTTGTACAGTGCATCAACAGAGAATCAAGACATGAGTGTTTATTTATTTATAGTGAATGAAAGCTGATGAACGTTGGCGGGAGGGAAGGCAAAATGAGTGCGAATAGTGAACCAGGATGGGTATGTGAAAACACGAGAGTGGGAGAGCAGTAGAGAGCTGTGTGAGTCGTGATCATGTGGACAGGGTCGGCATAAGGCTTGGAGGGACTTCACCTTGAATATTAATGGCAGTTGGATGCTATCAATCCTCGAGGGAGGCAGTGTTTGGAGAGCTCAGAATACTGCAGTTGCTTGATTTGGAGAGCTTTGCAATTATTTTAACGTGACAAGGAGGCAGGCTGTTTACTGCAGAATCAGAGAACATCGATACAAAAAGTATTAAGAGTAAAAATACCACTGATCTGATTAAGAAGGCTTAGCTTCCAAAGGCAGATTGTGGTGTTCAGGGCACAGCACTTCAGCAATTTCATAATCCAAGCAATGATTTGCTGTTTTTTGGGACAAATGTAAAACGGGGGATACTAATGCATGTGGTGAAGGATTGGATCTTTATCAGCTAGAGCTGCAAATATTCATGTCTGTGTCTGTATTTCGATTTAAACGCAAATTGGACATGGCCTAGCCCACAAGGTATTTCTTTAACTAAGTATGGACCATACCACATTCTCCTTGAAAACACTAACACTGGGGGGTCGGGGGGAAGAGATAGTTAGCCAAGTTAGCATGATCTGTGTGTTTCTCAAGCTTAGCTGCATCAATCGATGTGTGTGGGACTTTGTAAATTCTTGTTTGCCCAGTTATTATTTTTGTTTGCACCCACCCACACGATTTTCTCAATTGAGTGCTGTTTCCTAAAATATAAACAAACCAGTAGCCTAATTTAAACCACTATGATCTTGACCAGCCCTGTGATGACCTGGCGACTTGTCCAGGGTGTACCCCGCCTTTCGCCCATAGTCAGCTGGGATAGGCTCCAGC
>JANZLB010000023.1:63683275-63693897 GCA_026167865.1 Notarius quadriscutis | reverse complement strand
TGTTCTATTCTGAATAAAATATGGAATTTTGAAACTTCCACATCATTGCATTCCGTTTTTATTTACAATTTGTACTTCGTCCCAACTTTTTTGGAATCGGGGTTGTATACATATAAATAAATAACTCCTGTCCAACCGACCAATCAGGACACGCGGCTGCACCGACACACACATCCAAACACAGAGCGAGCTCCGGATTTTTCCACGTAGCAGAGTTTACTTTTCCTGCACCTATAGAGATAATTCTGCAATTTAGCGCCGTTATGTCTTCTAGTAAATCACCTGACGGTGTTCCGCAATGGGAAAGGTGGTTTCGGATTGTTCTTTGTGTTTTAGGATTAATATTGTCGGTTTATGCTCTTCATGTGGAGGTGTCCCGAGAAAACGACCCAAATTACCGAGCTATGTGCGACCTCGCTGAATCAGTGAGCTGCTCCAAGGTTTTCACCTCCAGGTAAACATACCTCAGTGTTTTATTGAATTAAATTTGTAAAAAAAATTATTTTGAGCTTCCAAGATCCTAAAAGAAGCAGAGCAGCTGACTGATGTAGCATTTAGCCTAGTGAATATGTGAAAACACTGCAAACTACACTACTCATGCCACGTCTAACAGTCTGTGTCCGCGTCAACAGATTTTGCCCAGTCTATTCAGGGGAAAGTAGCTAGCGCCTGCTCAAAAACAGTCACTACAAGACGCCAACTGACGTCACGACTTAAAGTAATACAGACACCTAAATACATTCACTCTTCCCTATGGCTTCGTGAAAATAACGATAGTTATTATCATTTTCACCCACAATGCGATTGTGAATAATAAGCTTTTGATAATTAAAAAAAAGTGAAAAAAAGAAAAAAACAAACACCAAAGCGACACGATTGAGCAGACAGGAACCTTGTGATCTGAGTGGCAGTCATGAAAACGAATTTTGCAGTTTCTAACAGCCAATTGTTAGCTCTCTATGGTCCATCTGAAATAGAAATTTAACAGTCATTCCTGGGTCTCATGGCAATTACAGTTCGTATGCCACAAAGCCCAGTCAAGATTTGGGAAATCGGAACATAACACGAACGCTTGCAGAACAAAGAAATCGAATGTATAACGACAAACATGCAAAATGGCAATAACTTTTAAAATGTAAACTGGGCAGGGTTCTCTACTTTTCAAAAATAAAAGGTGGCGAAGGGGGCAGGGCCCCAATGGGGGGCCAGGGGGACAAAGTCCCCCTGAAGCTGACAGACTTTGGGCTTTTTTGACAGTGAAGACCAATAAATGGATAGAAAATGCTAAATTCATTGTTAAAATAATTTTACAAAAAATTAACACTTACTGTACATATCTTTACTGTCAATGTGAGACTCATTTGACATTTCAGTTGAGACTGATGCGCCTGTTATATATAATAATAAAATAAATGAACTTCCATGCATAAACAAAATACCCAATTACAATAAATGCATAATTTTTTTACAACACACAATGTTAATTGGGTGAAACCACTCCAATCAATGCACACGCTGGTGCGTGTGCCTGAGACTGGCACTACAAAGCCACCCTGGTCTCCGTAGTTCAGGTCCTTTGACCCAGGAACCCGGAAGTCCTGCAGTAAACAACCACACTGAAGCAGCGAGAAAATGCAGCTCTCGCCTACACGATCACAGATACGTAAAATAAAAGACCTGAACTTAACTAATGTGTGTGCTGTTATATGATTGCTGTAACTGTGTATGGTCAGAAAAGATGATAGATAAGCATAACCGTTGCACAATAACGCTACAAACACCCGCAAAGTTATTTAGCTGCTAGCTAGTTATTTTGGCCACTTCAGGTAGCCCCGTATGCATTCGTTTAATGGTCTTCTGCATGTTAAATATATATATTATATATATTTAATTATATATATTTAATTATAATAAAGTGAATACGATTTATTTGGTGATGAAGTAACATTTTTTTGTTTTTGTTTTTTTTGGCCAAGGGAAGGGAGGCGGGCCAGAATTATAACGTGGTGGTGCGCCACTTTAAAAGCGCCTGTGGAGAACATTGCTGGGCATTTTCCACGAGACTTACCATTTTTTTCCGCAAAGCCGAAATCGAACAATGTTTGCTTTCATTTTTTTGCAGTCACTGTCACGCTATACCATAAAGGATAGGGTCACCATCTTACCATGTGATATGCTATAATTTAATACGCGCTAAATGATTGGACGATATAAGAAGGATTAGCCAATCAGTTCCCACCTTTTATCTCATCACATGTACACAGCCTCAGCAACCAAACAGCGTGCAAGTAACGGCGTTCCTTATCAAATAAGTCCAACGAGAAAGTTTGAACAATTACGGGAAAATTGCATTTGGCCGAAAAACAACCGATTCAGATGTCATTACAACCAATGATTTCGATTGGCAATCGGTTACTAATGAAAACCCTGCTCACCTCATTGTAGCTGTCAATGTGACGGTCCTGGTACGACTCAAACCGATAAGGCTCTGTCCCAAGCCCTACACTCTCCCTCTCCTCCTCTTCCCTAAATAACTCCTCTTCATCCTCATCATACAAGACATGCGCTGTGTCTGAAATCACTCACTATATAGTGGACTATATAGTGAGTTCGCCATTCTGTAGTGCAGTCTGAACGTATAGTGAGAATTATTACAACAGAGAGGAGCACCCGGTGCAGGAACGAGAGAATATTTAATTAAAAATAATAAGATAATAGAAAAAAGCTAAATGTAACACAGCTGTGACAAACCGGACGCTCGCGGATTGTGAATGAACTCAAGGTTTTAATGAGAACAATGAGAAAAGACAATGTACAAAAGCCAGGCTAGGTCAATACTAAGAGATCCAAAACAGTAATGAGGGCTAGACAAAGCGTGGTCAGGAAACAGGCAATAGTCCAAGAACCGGGAATCAGTAGACACGGGTAATCTAAACACAAGGGCTAGGCAAATCATAATCGGGAAACAGGCGTGGATCGAAAAACTGGGAAGCAAGAGAAACGGGCTAACAAACACAAGGGCTAGGCAAAACGGAAAAAAACGGAAGGCAAAAAGGGTCATACACAGGTGTTCAGTATAACAAGGCTCACGAAACGTAGAGGCAATACTGTGTAAAGAACAAAACAAACAAAGGGGTATAAATACAGACATAAACAAAAAGGTACTGGTGATGGTGATTAGAACTCGGGGGAACCACTCCTAGGAAGTGGCTCTGGGTTGGCTGATGGAGTGCATGTGGTAGTGACTGGTGTGTGAGGGGGATTGTGGGAAGTGGAGTCCTGAGTGTTGGGTGAGCTCGGGAGCATGACAGTACCCCCCCCCCCCAGGAGTCCAAGGAGGCCGAGGGATGAGGACAACCAGGATGACCACCACCCACACTGCCGGGAACACTCCTGAGCGAGCATTCAGAACTGACATGGTGCTGGACAGAGGGCCATCACTGCAGATGACCTCTGGAACCACTGTTGCGCAGACTGCTGGGAGGGCTAGACACATGGTGCCTGGGACGGGCCTTGGCCGAGGTGCGGGCTTCTCTGGATGATGTTGATGAAACTCCTCCACCAACCCCGGATCCAGAATATCCTACACAGGAACCCAGCTATGCTTCTCGGGCCCATAGCCCTCCCAGTCCACTAGGTACTGCAGTGTCCCTCCTCTCCTTCTGGAGTCCAGCAACTGGCAGACAGCATACACTGGGGTGCCTTCCACATACAGCAGAGATGGGGGCATGACATTGGGTGTGGCCTCGTACAACGGACCTGAAACAACAGGTTTCAGGAGACATACATGAAACGAGTTAGAAACATGGTAATGCACAGGCAGATCTAATTTATAAGTAACCTCATTAATTCACCGGAGAATTTTAAACAGACCATTGTATTTGGGCAATAATTTTCTACCTCCCTCAGGAAACCTGAAGTCCCGGGTCGACAGCCACACTTGGTCCCTAGGGAGGTAGGTAGGTATGTCACCTCTATGATGATCCGCCAGCCTCTTGTGCTGGTGGAGGACGTTCTCATTCCACTGGTGAGTCTGTTCCCAGACCTGCTCACTCCATTGTATCCAACCGTCAACAGTCAGGTTGTCAGAGGGCGTGGCAGACCATGGCATTAAGGGGGGTTGGTAACTCAGCATACATTGAAAGGGGGTGAGCCTGTAGCAGAGCTGATTAATGAGTTTTGGGCTATTTCGGCCCAGGGCAAGTAGTTTGACCAGTCCGCTTGGTTATCGTGACAGTACATTCTCAAAAACTTTCCCAGTTCTTGGTTGACCCTTTCGTATTGACCATTAGACTGGGGGTGGTAACCTGAAGTGAGACTGACGTTAACTCCCAGTCTCTCAAAGAATGCTGACCATACCTGAGAGGTGAATTGAGACCCTCGATCAGACATTATATCTTCTGTAATACCAAATATATGGAACACATCGTTAAAAAGGGCTTCAGCTGTCTGAAAGGCTGTAGGTAAGCTAACAAAGGGAATAAACCTGTCAGAATGACCGTGTAGTTCTGTGAGGGGGGCAAGTCAGTAACAAAGTCTACTGCTAAATGTGACCATGGACAAGAAGGGATAGGCAAGGACATGAGTTTACCGGCAGGGAGAGTTTTGGGTGTTTTGCACTTTGAACAGGTGGTGCACAAGGAGACAAACCTATGGATATCTCATAGCATATTTTCCCACCAATATCTGCCAGACAATAACTGGTGCATACTTGGCTCTCCCAGATGGCCAGAAGTCAAAAAGGAGTGAGCCCACGTAATTAACTTGTCCCTGCATTGAGTGGGTAAATACTTCCTTCCTACGGGACAAGATTCAGGGGCAGGAATGAGAGATAGTTCTTGGTCAATAGCTTCATCTATTTCCCATCTAATGGGGGTGACCACAACTGATGGGGGTAGTACATTAACTACCTCAGGGGATGATTCGGGACTGGGATATATACGAGACAGGGCATCTGCTTTAGTATTACAGGAACCAGGATGATAAGAGATGGAAAAATTAAATTGGGAAAAGAATAGGGACCACCAAGCCTGACGGGGATTGAGCCATTTAGCTGACAGTAAATATTCAAGGCTTTTATGATCCGTTAACACAAGGAAGGGATGCATAGCTCCCTCTAGCCAATGGCACCATTCGTCGAAATCTAGTTTCATGGCCAGCAATTCTCTACCTCCTATACCATAATTATGTTTGGCAGGGGTCAGTTTATGGGAGTAGAAGGCTATCA
The DNA here is from genome assembly GCA_026167865.1 of Notarius quadriscutis. Taxonomy (NCBI): domain Eukaryota; kingdom Metazoa; phylum Chordata; class Actinopteri; order Siluriformes; family Ariidae; genus Notarius; species Notarius quadriscutis. The sequence continues at coordinate 63,688,670 of JANZLB010000023.1, read as the reverse complement.
GATGTAATTTGCAGGGGTCACCTATGTGCTGGGACAGCACAGCTCCAGTGCCTGCCTCAGAGACATCCACCTCCACAATGAAAGGCTGAGTGGGATCAGGATGCTTCAGAATGGGGGCAGAGGTGAAGGCTACCTTGAGGGATTTGAATGCTTCCTGCACCTGGGGATTCCATGAGAGTTTTTTGGCATTTCCTTTCAATAAAGTGGTAAGAGGAGCTGCTAGACTACCGAAATTGTGAATGAAATGACGGTAGAAATTAGCAAACCCAAGAAATCACTGGAGCTCCTTTATGGAAGTAGGGATGGGCCAATTAGTTATGACTTCTACTTTCTTATCATCCATAACGACACCCTCCAGACTGATGACATAGCCTAGGAAAGAAGTTGAAGGGAGATGAAATTCACATTTCTCCCCTTTAACATACAACTGGTTCTCAAGCAGATGCGTAAGGACAGAATGGACATGACGAATATGAGTTTCGAGATTAGGGGAGTAAATCAAAATGTCGTCAATGTAGGCAATAACATATTTGCCAAGCATATCCCTGTGAACATCATTTACAAACACTTGAAATACAGACAGGGCATTATGCAACCTAAAGGGTATTACTAAATACTCATAGTGCCCCATAGTGATAAGAAATGCTGTTTTCCATTCATCACCTTCTTTTATATGGATTAAATTGTATGCACTTCTTAAGTTGAGTTTTGTAAATATAAATGCTCCATGAAGCTATTCTAGCACTATGGGGACTAAAGGCAGCAGGTAAGAATAGGGTTTAGTGACCTGATTTAACTCCCCATAGTCAATGCAGGGCCTAAGTCCCCCATCTTTCTTGTTAACGAAAAAGAACCCTGCAGCTGCGGGAGAAGTAGAAGGACAGATGAAACCCTATTCTAAGGCCTCCTGAACATACTCCTCCATAGCTCTCTCCTCCGCCTGAGTGAGTGGATAAATCCTAGACTTAGGTGGAATAGCATCATCTATTAATTCAATGGAACAGTCATATTCTCTGTGAGGGGGAAGTTTGGTAGCAATTTTCTTGCTAAATACTTCTAACAAGTCACTGCATTCAGGGGGAACAGAAACTATGACATTGGCATTGGGGCTTTCTATAGTCGTTGACGATAACATCACTGTGGGAAGCACTAGGCAGTGGTCATAACAGTACCTGGACCATGAAAGTATTTCTTTATTGGACCAAGATATGACGGGGTTATGTTTTCTAAGCCAGGGCAAACCTAAAGTAATAGCTTACTCACAAGAATTCAATACAAAAACCCAAGTCTTTTCAGAATGTAAAGCACTGACAGTCATATTAATGGGTTTTGTGACCCGGTTAACAAGTCCTTCTCCCATGGGAGCCCCATCGACAGCAGTCAATCTCAGCAGCTTTTCCAGTGGCTCCACAGGAATCTGGAGTTGCTCCACCAGCTCAGCATGAATAAAGTCCCCTTCAGTTCCAGAATCAATTAATGCTGAGAACACAAAGACAGACTGAGGGCAATTAACTGTCACAGGTAGGAGGAAGGACTTGGAGACCAACCCATTCATGGGTGCACTCACCACATTAGTGTGTGGAGCAGGCTCCATGCATTTTCCCAGGATCGGTGCCGAAGTACTGCATTGGTGGATTTGACAGTCATGTAGAATGTGACCAGCAGTTCCGCAATAGATACACAGCCCATCATGGAGACATCATTGCTTCTCCTCCGCAGACAAATGGAATGAGTCACACTGCATGGGTTCTAGGGATTCTGGATCCTCACGAGTCTCAGTCGGAGGTGGATATGGGCAGCGAGGAGTCAGTGCAGCAGCTGGAACCATAGGGGATTTACGAAGACCTCTCCCATGCTTCAGTTGGCCTAGGCAAAGAGCTAATGAAATTCATCAATTTTTCTAGTGAAAGACCGTTGTCCTTACAAGCCATTTCCACTAGGATGTCAGAGTTCAGTCCATTGCGAAATGTCACTAGTAAAGCCGGCTCATTCCAACCACTCCCAGCTGCAAGAGTGCAAAATTCCAAAGCGTAGTCAGAAACTGAGGATTACCCTGACGTAAACAGGTAATTCCCCTTGAGAGTGGCCCTCATTGGCGTGATCGAAAACTGCTTTAAATTCTTTCATGAAATTATCATAAGTGTCAAACTGGACTATGGGCCAAACTGCGGAAGCCCAATCTAAGGCCTTGTCCATAAGGCAAGAAATCATAAAAGAAATATGAGCCTTGTCAGAGCTGAGAGAGGAATTCGCAAAAAATATTGAACATTGTAACAAAAACCTTTACACTGATTAGGTGAGCCATGAAATTTATCCGGTTTACTGACAACAAATGAACTGGTAACAGCCGTGGAGGGAGCAGCTTGGTTGGTAACCATAGGTGAGCCAGAGGAGCTGACTCGTTGGAGTTGGGTGGTGATTTCTCTCATTCTTTCAACAATCTGCATCAACTATTTTTGCTGCTCACCTTGCTGCTGCATAAGAGTCTGGATGGACTGAGTCACAGAGTCGAAACCCTGGTGATGTTGTCCAAGCAGCTGTCCTTGGCTGCTCAGCACCACCTGTAGTTCCGTGTAATTCACCATCTGCATGATGGCACAGTATTCTGTGATGCAGCTGTAACAAGCCAGACACTCGCGGATTATGAATGAACTCAAGGTTATAATGAGCACAATGGAAAAAGACAATGTACAAAAGCCAGGCCAGGTCAATAGAGAGAGATCAAAAACAGTAATGAGGGCTAGACAAATCGTGGTCAGGAAACGGCAATAGTCCAAGAACTGGGAATCAGGAAAACACAGGCAATCTAAACACAAGGGCTAGAAAAATCATAATCAGAAAATAGGCAAGGATCAAGAATTCAGGAAGCAAGAGAAATGGGCAAACAAACACAAGGGCTAGGCTAAATGGGAAAAAACAGAAGGCAAAAAGGGTCATACACAGGAATACAATCAGAATAATAACGCTCAGTAGGCTCATGAAATGTAGAGTCAATACTGGACAATGAACAAAATAAACAAAGGGGTATACTGTAAGTACAAAAGGAAACAAAAAGGTACAGGTGATAGGGATTAGAACTCAGGGGAAGTGGCTCTGAGTTGGCTAACGGAGTGCACATGGTAGTGACTGGTGTGTGAAGGGGATTGTGGGAAGTAGAGTCCTGAGTGTTGGGTGAGCCCGGGAGCATGACAATAAGAGTCAAATGCGCGCTCAGTTTTGACCTTGTGCTCAATTAATTTAATTCCAATTTAATTATTACAAATTATATTTTACTGGTTAAATTCAGAATTGGGGTGGCACAGTGGTGTAGTGGTTAGCACTGTCGCCTCACAGCAAGAAGGTCCTGGGTTCGAGCCCAGTGGCCACTGTCGGCCTTTCTGTGGGGAGTTTGCAGGCTCTCCCCGTGTCTGCGTGGGTTTCCTCTGGGTGCTCTGGTTTCCGACACAGTCCAAAGGCATGCAGGTTAGGCTAATTGGTGGCTCCAAAGTCAGTGTGATTGGTTGTTTTTCTCTATGTGTCAGCCCTGCAATGACCTGGCGACTCGTCCAGGGTGTACCCCGCCTCTCACCCATCATCAGCTGGGATAGGCTCCAGCTTGCCTGCAACTCTGTTGGACAGGATAAGCAGCTCCAGATAACGAATTCAGTATTGCATTTTTAGCCCTAACAAGATTTTACTTTGGGATGTGTACAGTACTTTCATTTACATTCGAAAGATATTGAAGTGGAAGTTACTTTTTTATGGAAAATAAGTCCCTCTGACAGTATCTTTATTCATTAAAAATGTCTTCTCAGAAAATTACTCATCATATGATGAGGTTGTTAATTATTTTTTTCAGAAAACATTTGTCTCTTTTGAAGCAGAAGACTCTGTTTTTGCACAGTATAAAACAGGACTTGAAACAGATGCGAGACAAATTTGATTAGCAGCGGTGCTTCACATGTGGTTGAAATGTGAGTCCATCAAAAAAGTGTCCTCTCCAGAAAACCACAAGGATTGTCACCACTTCAGGTGTTATTACAGTTACCACTGTGTACAAACATCACTGCGCAGGACTTGAAAATTTGTTCTTCAACAAATGTTCAACAGTCCTTCACTTTGTATCCCTTACTCTTCTGGACTATAAGAGAGTGGGTCAATTTTAGAAATACACTATATGCCGTCTTCTCATCTCCAGCAACATGCCCAGCATATGACCTGTAGCTCTGAAATTCTCCGCAGTTCATTTCCATTTCAAAAGGTCATTTATGGCAGCAGAGAAACACAAAAATCTGAGGTTTGATTTTGGACCCCTGATTGTGAAACAGCCCTTATGTCTTCAAGTCCAAAATTTACACAGATTGCTTGGACAATACCTCACAGTAGCAAATAATTAGTCACAAGAAGGGAAAATGCAGGGTTCCTGGGTGCCCAGGAACACCCAAAGTAATGGCCAAAAAGTATAACATACACCCTTGGTTCACAATGCAGAGGAACTGCTTTTTGAAGTTTCATATATCGTGAAATCTCATTATATGAAGTACATTATATGACACATGACATGACATTGCAAACTACATCATACAAACCTACACCTTTATCAAATACAATATGTAAATATGTTTAAAGTGTATATTTTCCCATTTTGCTTCATGATTTGGTGACATTTAATAAAATAAAATTGTGAGTATGGATTGCTGTTTGAGCATTGTCTTATGCTCTGTGAATTCATAATTTTCTTCTATGATTCTGTACCAGGACTGCATAACATGACACAATTCATGTAACAGCAAAATATGTGCAGTCAAGGGTTAAGGTCCTTGTAAGCATTGCAATGACTCTATTAATGTCTCAAAGTTCCAGTAAATAAGGAATAAAACTGTCTGCTGGTACAGGAAAGTGTGATGCAACATTCAATAACATTACATCCTTATTTATTCCTCTTCTATCAAATGTTTAAATACATATTTCAGTTCAGAAATATTAACTGCATCCACATTTATCTTTGATAAATAAATAAGATATTTTGCAATCTTTTTTTTTTTACTGCTCACTTACAATATGGAGAAAATACCACTTTCTATGAATTGGATGTTACTATAGAACAATTAAAAAAATAGAATGAACAGATAATATAAACCTGTGATTAGCTGCTGTTATAGTAAATTAATCAACCTTTTGACCAATCAGATTTAAGAATTCGGCAAAGCCGAACAATTGTTTATGTGTTCCATAAACAATTCCTTGATAACTGAGTATCGTATTGTAATACAAGTGTTAATATTTATTAGAATGCTATGTGCCCTACTGCACAACATTTATAACAAATAATGACCAGTGAACAATTATAAATCAACTGGAAATATTAATTCACAATTATAAAATAAATAAATAAATAAATAAATAAATAGATCGG
>JANZLB010000023.1:63180287-63190517 GCA_026167865.1 Notarius quadriscutis | reverse complement strand
AAGAGAGGTCAGAGGAAAATGGCCAGATTGGTTCGAGCTGCCAGGAAGGATATAGCAACTCATAGCAACTCTTTACAACTTTGGTGAGCAGAAAAGCATCTCAGCATGCAACAGCAGAAGACCACATTGAGTCCCACTCCTACAGCCAAGAACAGGAATCTTAGAATCAAGAAAAAGTTCCTATTAAAGTAGCTGGTGAGTGTATGTCTGTATGTTGATTTATCTGAAGATTGTATATCCATCATAACTGCTTTAAAGCTTATAAATGCTCACTTTACGATTTATTGCCATTCCCTGACTGAACTCTTGTGCTGTCTTCATGGTTTCCTTGGAATTGATAATTTGCAAGTTGTAATAATGTCACTTTCCCATCTTGGCATGTTCAGTGTGAAGACATGAAAGCGTTGAAGCCTCCTCAAAAGTGTCTTTTGTTTCCTCTGTCAGAGTCTGTAAAGCTCATAAAAAGCTACTTTAAACATCACACTTTTACAGCTACAGGCCTAAGTGGTTACTGGTACTGTTCTACAATAGTGAATATTTTGGATTAAATTTGCAGCACAGCAACATCAGTGGACAATAGTGAGTAGCTTATTGACAAGTTAGCCAGCAAACAAGAACAAGCACTGTTAGCAATAAGCTAGCTGGATAAAATTAGTAATACATCAACGTGAACAGATTTCTGAGAAGAAAACCGGGGATATTTTCGGTTTGGTAGTGAAAATATCATTAACATCTAATGTTTTCATCTTTGTAATAAAAAGGGGGCACTTTTCTTGTTTTCATTTATTTTGATCATGCATTGCATAAAAAGTGAGATTTTCCTCACATGCTCTGTAGACTGATTCTGCAACTGCTTTAAGTTAACATTAATTAAAGACAATGTGAAAATCTCTAGTACGGGTACACAGTTTAGATTTATAGACTCTTAAATTGTAGGCTAGCTGAAAACGATGTTTTAGACCCATGAAAGTAAATATTTTAAATTAATTACCATATATGTCACTACTAATGGACAATGTATTTATAATATACAAAACACACAACATAATTTAAATAAACGGTTTACTTCAATCCAAGCAATTTCAAGGTATGGTAGCATATTATTATTATTATTATTATTATTATTATTGAGAATACAAATTATTCCCAATCTCCCATAGCCTAAATTGTAACCATAGCTGAATTGACGACCGAGCCTAAATGAGTAGCCTTAATCAAAATGTGTAGTCTGCTATGCATCACAAAAAATTATTCAAATTATTGACAATTTGGTAACATTACCATAAGCCTACAGCTTTACATAGCCAGCTACTCTGTAGGATAACACATCAATTTGTGTGTAAGTTAGCTTATGGCATTGAACTGTTACAATTTTACCTCAGCTGGATTTCTGTTACAGCAATGCTACATCTAGCAACAACTTCAGCTGGCTGACTGGCGCTGCACTGAGCTTTCTCCTGCTAGTATTAGCCACAGTAGGTAGTTTGTTCAGTCAACCGCTACATCTCAATACAGTGTGGCAAGTAATGTTATGTCCTATACATCTCAAAATGTAGCTTACACACTGAAAGGCTAAATAACATAGATGACAAACAATGTCACTTGGGCCTACAAGAAAAGACTATGGTTTACCTGTCCAGGACCTGTCAAACCTGAATGAATGACTTTAGTTTAGGCAAAGATTCTAGCACTCCACTAAAATGTTGTTCCTCAGCTCCACCAAACAAAATACTGGAAAGACTATCACCAGAGGTGTTCTCGAACAGGGGTTCTGAACCTTTTCTACTTAAAGACCCACCTATTCATACTTGTAACGAGTTGGGGCCCATTAAAAAAGATCTCCAATTATTTTGGCTCATATACTCTATTGTAATCTAATAATCTATTGTAAAGTGTATTAATGGGATGCAGCATCACTCCCTGTTACAGATGTGAGCCCAGGAATTAAATAAATGCAATCAAAAACAAACTAGTTTAATTGTATTTATCATATTTAAAACTGTATGTATGTGCCAGAAGACAAACCATGCATGCAGAGCATTCTCAGTCAAATGGGATTAATGAGCCAAAAGTGGAGTCTGGTCGATTAACTTGAGAACTTATTGCCATGTTTGTGTCCAGCAAACAAGCAAGTTATTAAAACCAAGCAGTACACTCAAAAGAAGTGGATATAGAAACCACTCAATGGGATAGAGCCTTACAGATTAACAAAGAAGGATTTTTCCTAAGAGGTGGAAAATGATCCATCCATTGAGTTCCCTGACATCTCAAATTACCTGGTCCTGCAGACATCATTCTACATGGACAAACAGGTGAAAACTTAGAAGAGTATGGAGGCATACAACTCTTTATATGTGGCTGGGTTAAAGATCTGGTTATCAGGACACTACAAAATAAATCCTGTATACTTTATGTCCAGGTAAGGAGGCATTTTTGGGCTTTGTACACATCTTTGCGATGGTTGCTAGGATGCTACAAGTTTTAGTATCGGCTGTAAACAAACCACCACTGCTCTATTCTCAATCCTCCCTGCTCTTCTTCTCCAGCAGACACCATAGATCCATATAATTTACCGACAAATGTATTTATTTATTCTGACTACTGCTCGCTCTCTCTCTCTCTCTCTCTTTCTCTCTCTCTGTGCATGCGTGGGTTAAATGTAGAGGAGGAGTGTGACAAAAATAAAGGCTTGTTCTTCTTAATTTACCCACAAATGTATTTATTCCAGGTGGCATGGTGGTGTAGTGGTTAGCACTGTCACCTCACAGCAAGAAGGTTCTGTGTTTGAGCCCAGTGGCCGACGGGGGCCTTTCTGTGTGGGGTTTGCATGTTCTCCCCATGTCTCCGTGGGTTTTCTCTGGGTGCTCCGGTTTCCCCAACAGTCCAAAGGTATGCAGGTTAGGTTAACTGGTGGCTCTAAATTGACTGTACATGTGAATGTGAGTGTGAATGGTTGTTTGTCTCTTTGTGTCAGCCCTGCAATGACCTGGCAACTTGCCCAGGGTGTACCCCGCCTCTTGCCCATAGTCAGCTGGGATAGGCTCCAGCCTGCCTGTGACCCTGCACAGGATAAGTGGTTAATGATAATGGATGGATGGATGAATTTATTCCATTTGAAAACTGTTCGGCAAACCAGCTACTGGATTTGGGACACTATGACATCCTGAACTATTTAGTATATGGCTTCAAAATAAAATAAAATAAAATAAAAAAAATTGCAGCCCACTAGATGGTGCTTCGGGGCCCAATAATGGGCCATGGCCAAGTGGTTGAGAAACACTGTTCGAGAACATCTCTGCTATTGGCCTGAGCCCATGTTAAAGTGATTCACAAAACAATATGTGAGGCATCTGCTGAACTCTGGTAGATGTTTTTTTTTTTTTTCCGGGTCTGTCGGTCATGATTTAAAATGGGGACATTTCTGGGGACAGCTCCAGCTGGGGACAGGCCAGCAAAAACGGGGACTGTCCCCAGAAAACAGGAATGGCTGGTCACCCTATAATATATCTAATATGGATGATTGCCTTCTCAAAACAGAGATCAATGTGGTCAGTGTTATAGATTTAACCAAGTGTGTGTATGTATATAAACTGATCTAAAACTGATACTGCTATAAACTAATTTAGAAGGGGAAGGGGGACTTTACACTGTCCATGGTGAGAGCAGCCATGTGGATTTGACATCACTCTGTAAACAGGTGCAGAACTGGTAGTTAAGAAGGCTACTCCAAGTTGACAAGTTGAAATTTCATGTTAAGGAGGTGTTTTCTGTCACTTTTACTGGTTATAGTCGTGGGATTACAAGTTGCAACTGTACCTCAAAAGCAAAGTTTTCTTTTTTTTTCCTGTTCACATGAAAACAAGGAAATTAAAGTTTTAAAATGTTTCCACCTTTTGAGTGCATTTTGAAAAAGCTGTTTTCAGTGACCCAAAATGCGTTTTCATGTGGATATGTTCAAAACTATCTATATACGCATGAACAAGCCTTGTCTTGTTCCTTGTCTGAAATGAACCTCTTTCCCTACTTTGTTAACTCACTCGGGACGGAGTCCACCAGGGGGCAAGGTATTGTTTTCGGTGGGGTTTCTTTGATTGTTACCTCACCCAGAATGGAGTCCACCAAGGGGAGAGGTATTGTTTTTGGTGCGGTTTCTTTTTTTCTTTCTTTCTTTTTTTAGCAATATTATGGGAAAACGGCTGGGCCAATCTTCATAAAACTTTAAGGATAGATGGGCATTGGTCTCAAATAGAATCCTCAATATTTTGAGGGTCATCCAGTCAAGGTCAAGGTCACCAAAAAGGTAAAAATCAATTTTTCCCATGATATCTCCCTTCATATTCATCCTATTTACTTCAATCCAATTCCAAAAACTTCAGCTTTCAATTCTGCTTCCACTGATATGTTACATGGTGGGGTATTTCTCATAGTTTTCATTGCAGTTGAGGATTAAATATCATGGGGGTCAAGGTAATTGCTAAAATTTGCATATTTTCCATTATAACTCAAAAACGGTTAGAGATAGAGAGATGTTTATCATTATTATCAACATATAGGAAGTCATATATGGCCATTTTTATTTGGCACCATGACCTTTGACCTTGTTTGTTTGTTTGTTTCTGTCTGTCTGTCTGTCTGTCTGCCTGTTAACCATCTTGCGTCTAGATGGTTGCAACAATTGACTTCAAATTCTCAGGGTAGGTGGGCAATGGTCCATAGATTACCTGATTAAATTTTGGAGGGAATTGGGTCAAGGTGAAGGTCAAGATCATCAGAAAGGTCAACCTTTCAGTCAAAATGACATATTTTCCATTATAACTCAAAAATGGTTGCCGATAGACAGATGTTTACTATTATAAGCATATAGGAACTCCCATATGGCCTTTCATTTGGCACCATGATCTTTGACCTTGAGTGACCTTGGAAGGTCAAACTCAAGGTCACAGATTTTCAGAGGGCTATAATTTGAAAACGGTTGATGGTCGACAGATGTTTACCATTATCAGCTTATAAGGACGTGCCATATGGGCTTTCATTTAGCACCATGACCGTTGACCTTGAATGACTTTGAAACGTCAAAACTCAAGGTCATGGATTTTTATAGGACTATAACCTGACAGCTGATGACTGAGAAATATCAACATATAGGTATAAAATAAGTGCTGTTGGGCAAGGATTGTTTTGCCTGGCAACATTTGTATATTGCTGAAAGCAACATGGACTAAAATGCCATACTTCAATAACATACCATAACGTAGCTCTATCATAAGGCTAACATGTTACTTCTAAATCTTTGGATTGATCAACAAATGACTGAAGAGAATCCTAGATGGCTTATTTTCTACCATATAATACACTACACCCTATATAGTGCATATAGCCACATGGTAGGATGCCTTTTGGAACTGGAACAATCACAAAAAGAAGGTGCCATTGTTGGGGAGACAGGGTCACATACGTATTGCAAAAGTAACCTGAAAAATTACTGTTATTGTCTCAATGCAGCAAAATACCACAAGTTATATGCAACTGTGGGCCAATCGGCCAACTCCATCAGCTTGGTGAGTAATTTCCATTTTATTGCTCTCTCCACATTCAAGTAAACTAAAGCTTTGTTTCGTCTGACTGAGAGGAGGGGGGGGAAAATTTGCCTAGTAGCGTTGCCAAGGTGACTGCCGAGTGGACATGCTTTATTTTTATGAGGACTGTCACGGGGGTGTGAAAACAGAGGGCTGTGTGCTCGTCTGTCTGCAGTAGCACTGACTTCCAGTTCATTTTTGCCTCCAAAACCAAAGTTGATCAGAAATCCATATTTATGATTAAAGCAAGACGGCCTATCAATTTCATAAAATCAGTGAAATTTAGTTCCCTCTGAAATTTGGTCATTGTGATACATGTTCATTTCTGTAACATCTCCAAAAAAAAAAAAAACCATTATGTGGCTGGGACGTTATTTTATTTGAAAGGATTCCCTAGCAAGTGTAGATGAAATCGCTCGCTTCACACAGCCGAGCAGACAGAGGAAGTCCGAGTGCGCAGGTTTACCTTCTTTTGGGGTTTCCACAGTGTTGCATTACTTCCATCTACAGGTTTACCTTGACCGTGCACTGATGGTTCCATCATTCTGTCACTAAACGAACAGCTGATCACACCAAGGTGCTCACTGACCGATGATATTTATTAGTTTGGTCCTGCACTTCCTTTCCTTTGCAACATCTTTTCTTCTCACTTTGTTACTGTAGTCGGTCTTTCATGTTTCATTCGCGCCCTTCACTTTTCTCTACTACTTCAAATTTGTATCCCACAATGCCTTGCGCAAACAGGGAAAGCCCATCACTGTTATGCATGACATAGTATCTTGAATTGGGTCATGTTGAAAGAGGGGGGGAAGAAAAAAAAAAAAGAAAAGAATTTAGGGCCATGTAGCCCTAAATTAATTAAATTCTTCTATTTAATAAATAAATAAATAAATAAAACCTGGAAGTCTGTGATTCGAATTCAGTAGCTTTTGGTCCACTAAACAAAAATAATTGGGTGTCAGGAAGATTATTTCTATAACCTCAACTTGAAAAATCTGAAAGGCAGTCTACCTTTAACACTAAGAAAGCTATCTAGATAGCTACTTAAGTTGGCTAGCCAGGCAGTACAACCAGATACAAAGCAGACCTCAGTGGTAATAAGGTTGTTATAGTTAGTGTGCGTTTACGCCACATTAGCACAAAAAGCATAGAAGTCTGTCTGAACACTTACGAGGACAGCTTTAGCATTCAGGAAATAAGATGATTTACACTTTGAAAAGCTCCATTACAATGAAACATCTCACAAACTTGTGACATGTGAGGGTCAGTATTTGACTCACTGATATATCTTCTCAAGACGTTCTCTATTTGTTTTTGCTGGAATCGCCCTTTGATCACCAACTGGTTATTTCCATCTATGGAACCACTGCAAAAACACCACTCAACTTAATACAAAGGATTTACAGTGAAACAAAAAGCATGCAGCCTGACACGTCATGCAATATCCATGTATACCTCGTTCCCAACTCAGCCAGTAAGAAAGCCAAGAGATGTTTTGGCTGTCGATGCAACCTACACAAACACAAAAACAATTAGCTATTACTTTCATATTCATCATGGAAAAGTCTAAACAAGGAGATAAGTGATGCACGCTCACAGTTTGCAGATGTCCGTGAAGTTGACGAAGGAGGTTTTTTTTGTTCCCACTCGCACTACTTGAGGGGGTTTCATGACAAACTTCCTCTTCTCTCCCGCCACCATGTCGGGATTCTTCTCCCTCATGATGTTAAAGACACGACTTAGCAGCTGTTGACAGATGGACATTCTCAAATGAACACAAGTGGAAAACAAATCTATAAAACTTCATGTGCAGTACGTATTTAACCATTAGTGTGATTTGTTTATGCAGGTGACGACACAGTAAATCGGGTGTACATCAGAACAACCGAAAGCAGCTTAACGAAGTGGTTTCAGTCCAGAACTACAGAACAGTTTAATTGTAATAAAGTGAGATGACCCTAAATAGACTCTGCTGCAGAAAGGGAACCAAACCTGCTGTGGATTTTAGACTGTAGTATTTATCAGCAAACGTGAGCAGATAAACAGAGCCAAAGGACAGAACCACAAGCTCCATTTGTTCACTTTCTTTTTAGGCGGATCATGCTACAAAGCATTTTAAAACTAGCTATTTCGATAAATACATGATCAGTCAAAAAAGTTTGTACACCCCTACTCATTCATAGGTTTTTCTGTATTTGAACTATTCTACGTTGTAGACATCAAAACTATGAAATAACATCAAACATATGGAATTGTGGTTAAAAAAAGTTTTATATTTTAGATTCTTCGAAGGAGTCACAGTTTACCCTGATGATGCTTTACACACTATTGGCATTATCTTAACCAGCTTCATGAGGTAGTCACCTGGAATGCTTTTCAATTAACAGGCGCCTCGTCAAAAGTTAATTAATACAATTGCTTGCCTTCTTAATGAGTTTGAGATCAAAACAGTAAATAGCCCTATTCCACAACTGTAGTAATTCATATTCCATCAAGATCAGCTCAACTAAGTAAAGAGAAATGACATCCATAATTACTTTAAGACATAAAGTGCCTTTTAATTAATAAAAATAATGAACAAAGGTGCTCTGAGAGCACAATATCCCCTGCTGGCAACTCTGCCATAACTCTGGTAAGATGTGACTGAATTGAACGAAATTGCAATATGCCAATTATCGACATATCATAAAGGATCCTGTCAAGTTTTGTGAAATTTCTTCAAAAATTGTGAGAGGAGTTGATTTCAGAAGGCGAGTTCCCTTCCCGAGACAGACGGACGGACGGACAGACAGACAGACATCGCCACGACATAATCCCCCTTCGGACCTTTCGGCCAGCGGGGGATAAAAAAACCACTGAATTAGAAGTTGTGTCCAAACTTTGGACTGGTACTGTATATTCACCCAAATTTTTGAAGTCACATCAGTGACACCTTCGGGTACTGCACTTAAAACCAATGAACGTTTTTCCTCTATTTTTAGAATTTGTTTGGAAAATTTGTCTTTGTGATTTGTCTTGATAAAATGTATTATTGTTCAGACATCATACCTGATGTCCCAGTTTTCGTACTGTAAACCAATGCTCTTTGTAGTTACATATAAAGGCTTTTTCATTTCTGAAACCACAGACGACAGTCTAGTTAATATGAATTATATTAATCACAGGAAGAATATTAGTAGAAGAAATGAGTCACGGAAGGGCGCAGGAAAACTTACATTGGGTCTATCATTAGTCGCTGGTACTCGCGGCTGTTGAAGAGGATCAACTCCAAACCCCAAACACTTAGAGCGTTACTTATCACCTGTCATGGTGACAGAATACCAAAGCAGTCAGTTTCCTGCAGTCCATTCCGATAGTAAACAGACTAAGCAGTCACATAATTTCAACATCAGAAAGTTTGTGGTTTCTCGTCATTATCAAAAGATTTTCATCTCAGTGATTCAGTTTCACTTGTCATCAGTTTAAACCGAGATATCGTGATCCCACTTGGATCCAGGTGAGGGCAGTATTAAGCCTTCTTATCGGGCAAAAACCACATCACTTGAAATTTTAAAATATTTTCGTGATATTCAAAAATAATCTCACATATTTAACAATCCATCTATGGTGTTTATAAGTACTGGATTTCAGAATATGAATCATATCTCACACTAGAGCACACATTCATCATAGCACAAGACATATATACAGACTTCATTCATTCATGCAATCATCCAATCAGGCAAACATGTGGCAGCAGTGCATAAAATCATGCACAAATCATTCTTTACAAACGTGGTGAGCAGAAAAATATCTCAGAATGCACAGCATGCCAAACTTTGTTACAACAGCAGAAGACCACAATGGGTTCCACTCCTGTCCGATACGAGCAATCTGAGGCTGCAGTGGATTCAGGTTTGCCTAAACCAAACAGACAAAGGCTGGAAAAGCATCTTTTTCCAGCCTTCACCTGTCCAGTGTCTTTTTCTTGGCTGAGTGGCTTGTGCATGATTTTATGGATTGTACTGCAGCCACATGATTTGTTGATGGTATAATTGCATGCATGAGAGTCCAGGTGCTCCTGAAAAAATGACAGTATACATACATATAGATAGATATGCACACATACAGTACTGTGTAGTGGTCTTAGGCACATGCAAAGAGATGCCGTAGAAAAATGATGCGTTCAAAAATAATGAAATTAAACGTTTAAAAAATATCTATAAACAGTAGTAAACGGTAATAAATGAAAAAGTCAATATTTGGTGTGATGAAACTTTGCTTTAAAAAAAAAAGTCTGAGGGATAATTTGTGCAGTTTTATAAAGAAATGAGCTGACGGTTTTACTGAGCAGAACCAGCCACTGTTCTTTTGCTTGCTTCTTAATTTTGCAGCAAAACCCAGTAGCCCTCATAATGTTTTTGTCTGAAAAGTGATCTTAGATAATATGCTGCTTTTTCTACTGACATATAAACATTTTTTTTTGTCCTGTATCATTTAATTTTGTGCTGGAAAACTAAGTGACTCAATAATATTTTCGTCTTTAGTGTTCTGCCTGATGGCAGGTCCGCTCTGACGGCTTCAGCCATCAAAGTTTATAGGGAAGAATTACAGTAGTGGTTTCCTGTTGCCTTCTACTGGATTATTATAGAGGTTTTCTCCTCTCAACCATTCA
>JANZLB010000023.1:62992479-63008211 GCA_026167865.1 Notarius quadriscutis | reverse complement strand
AGAAAAATGCTTGAAACATTTTAGTTTGTGTAATGAGTCTATAATATATAACATTTTCACTTTCTTAAATAACTGATAGAAAATATTGAACTTCTAATTTTTTGAGATGCACGTGTGTGTATGAATGAAAAAATATATATATATACATGAGATGTACTGTTCATAGAGCTGTAACTGAATATGAATACACTATTTTGGAATGAACATGTGTTCTAAAGAGATATAAATACCAATATAGCATATAGGAATATTTAGGTTTTTTTTTTGGTTTTGTTTTTAGGTTTACTGTCTTACCTGCAAAGCCCCCTTTGCCTCTTACCAAAACACTGAGTTATTCAGCTCCAAATTTAAAACGTATCTCTAGAATATTAATTAGAACTTGGACTAGAAATCCACAAATGACACCCCATATAACCCATATGGACCACACACTGTGCATAAGGCAGCATATTTGTTTTAGTTTTTCATCACGATTAAATTAAAATCTTATTGGAAAAAACATACAGGTATTATCATGAAATCCTATTTAAAGCACTCTGTCATTTTGATTAGCAGCAGCAGTACTGCATCCCAGTTTTGTAGTAGATTCAAATGGTTTGCAGAATGAAAGCTCCCCCCCCCCCATCTTTCTGAAATGTAACAGACCCCAGAACCGACATAAATCTGATAAAATATGATTAGGTGGCCATTGTTGTCAACTATAATCAATAGTTCCCTGATTCAGGGATTGGCATTGTTGTTTTGAAAGACAGTGCCCATGCTTACTCTGTCATTTTAGATAGAAAGCTTGCCAAAGTTCCACAGGAAGTCTGGCTGGGACAATTATGAACTCAAGTAAATGTAGCTGTGGTTGAGGAACTGTAGAAGTTCAGGAGTTGAATAATGTTACGTTCTGCAAATTACTATTTGTTGTGTTATATTTTGGGAATGAAAAATGAATGCAGCTACAGTATTTGGCACACTAAACAGATAGTGGCATTGAATTACACCCCAAGTATTTAATGACCACTGCCCATGACTATACCAGAGAATTGTGAGTTTATGGTTGAGGGCTTGCAGAGATGTGCAGGGAATGTATCTGTATTCATTTAGTGCACCTCAGGTATAACAGTACTGCTGAACTGTGCCATAGTTAAGGCCTTCTACAAAGCCCTTAAAGCGCTGATTTCTCCAGGAACAACTGAAAGACTGACCCTCAACCAGTGATGGAGCAAACCAGATGATGCATGAGTGTTGGACTTGGACTGACTAAGTCTTACTCAGTAATACTTATCTCTGACTCGAAACATGACTTGGAGTTTAGAAGACTTTGTATAAATTGCAAATCGAAACTTGACTCGGCTATAACACTGGCCTTGTATTCTGCCCGCCGCCTTTTTTGTTTTTAATTATTTTTTTTTTAATCAGAGCTACCTCTGATTTAAAAAAAAATAAAATAATTAAAAAAAAAAAGTACCAGCACCCAATTTTTTACTCAAGTAAAAGTGCAATTATTTGTCTAAATCAGTACTCTGATAAAACTCAAGTTAAAGTAGAGAAGTTCAAACTCTTGCACCTAAATAAAGTCAGAAAGTAAATACACAAAGATTAAAATCACACACTGATTTTCATTTTTACTTCACCCACGATGGAGTAAGCGGGGTGAGGTAACATTGTTTTTTTGTGTCTCTGTCCATTAACAATCTCTAGCATCTAGACAGTTGCATCGATTGACTTCAAATTTTCAGAGTAGATGGACAATGGTCCATAGATTACCTGATTAAATTTTGGGGGTAATTGGGTCAAGGTCACTAGAAAGGTCAACCTTTCTGTCAAAACACATTTTCCATTATAACTCAAAAATGGCTGCAGGTAGACAAATGTTTGATTATTAGCATATAGGAACTCCCATATGGCCTTTAATTTGGCACCATGATCTTTGACCTTGAGTGACCTTGAAAGGTCAAACTTGAGGTCATGGGTTTTTATAGGACTATAACCTAACAGCTGATGATTTGAGGATTATTACCATTATCAACATATAGGTATAAAATAAGTGCTGCTGGGTGAGGTTTGTTTTGCCTGGCAAGAATTGTTGTTCTTTGGGGTCACCACAGTGGATCTGTCCTAGATGTTCGATTTGGCATAGGTTTTACATCAGATGCCCTTCCTGACACAACCCTCCCCGGTTGGGAGAGGTATGCACTGTCTTGTACAACCCCAGTGGCTGGGTATTTTACCTAATCTGTATGTCTTTGAACTGTGGGGGAAACCAGAGCACCCAGAGGAAACCCATGTAGACATGGGGAGAACATGCAAATTCCACATGGAAAGGCCCCCACCAGCCATGAGGTTTGAACCCGGAACCTTCTTGCTGTGAGGTGACAGTGCTAACCACTACATGACCATGCTACCCAATTACAGTGGTTTTCATCACTGATGGTAAATTTATGCCACTTTGACAAAAGAACCAAATAACATGGGAAAACAACAGCAAAGGCTAACACCAGCTCAATTCATAATCTCATAAATATCAACAGACATGATACTAATGCTCTATTATATTGTATAAGCTAGCTGAATGATAATTTGACATCTTTTTTTGCTCAAAGTATTGAGTAAAGGTCAAATGTATTCGGTGAAAGAAAAGACTCAAAGTACAGATAGCAGACTTACATATGGCATAATAAACTCATTGTAGGGACCCTTCAGTAAGGATCTTGGTATTCCTCTGCAATACACATTTTTGTGGTTTCCCTCCTCAAACCTCCCTAGTTATATGTACATACTTGAGGCTTGTTAATGATCTGATGAGTTATGTAAATCGGGGAACTTGGGTGCAGAAAAAAACGCCAAAATGTGCAGGAATGTGGTCATCCTGGACCAGGATTAAGAAACACTAAAATGAACCATGGAGTTTCCCACATGTCACATCCCACAACATTTTTTTTTCCAATAACATCAAGGAGATCTCAAGATATCATTAATTTCTCAACTGTAATAGTTTCACTGTCAAGCTACTGATAGTGGGATAATCTCACACACTGTTCCCACTTTTCAGAGAAGAAACAGAGCTTTTTAGGATCTGTGTTCAAAAGGCTGAGATAGAACCAGTAATAGGTGTTCTGTTAAGACCTCTGTGTCATATTGTACAACCAAGTCCAGCCTTGTGAAGGGATAAGGTTAGACTTTGCTTTCATCTCTAAACCTGAGATTTATTTTTTTTTTTTCAAGATGACACGACATTATGGTGACGTTCAAAGACCATGCTACAAAATGAAATAAAATAAGAAACTCATGAACATTTATCATCCCACTGAGCTATTGCGTGATCCATCATTTTCAAGGGAGATCAACATTTTTGCAAATAATATACTAAATATGACACTCTGCATGTCTCTTTTTCTCTCTCTCTGAAGGGTTCTGGGTTTAACTAATTTCTGATACATTTAGAGAGATCTTAATTCACTAAAATATACAAACCCCATTTCAAGAAAAGTTGTGATGTTTTCCAAAATGCAATCAAAACAAAAAACAGAGATTTGGTAATTCATGTGAACCTTTATTTAACTAGCAAAAGTACAAAGAAAAGATTTTCAATTGTTTTACTGACAAACTTAATTGTATTTTGCAAATATAAACAATGTTAGAATTTGATGCCTGCAACAAACAAACAAAAAAAGTTGGGATGGAGGCATTATTACCATTGTGTTACCTCACCTTTCCTTTTAATAACACTTTTTAATTGTATGGGATCTGAGGACACTAATTGTTGTAGTTTTGAAATTGGACTTTTGTACATTCTTGCATGATACAAGACTTCAGCTGCTCAACAGTCCATGTTTGCCATTGTCTGATTCTCCTCTTCATGATGCACCATACATTCTCAATAGGAGACAGAACTGGATAGGCAGCAGGCCAGTCAAGCACAGGCATTCTGTGTGTACGAAGTCACATTGTTGTTGTCTATGTAGAATGAGGCCTGGCCTTGTCCTGCTCAAATAAGCATTGACTTCTTATAAGCATTGACTACCTTGATAGTGACACATGTTTCTAAAATCCCAATATATGCCTCCATATCAATGGTACCTTCACACACAAGCAACACACCCATGCTGTGGGCACTGATGCATGCCCATACCATCACAGATGCTGGTTTTTGCACTTTTCTCTGATGACAAACTGGATGGTCCTATTCACCTTTGGCATGAAGAACTCGATGTCCACTTTTCCCAAAAACAAGCTAAAATATGGACTCATCTGATAACGGCACACATTTCCACTGTCTTTCAGTCCATCTGAGATGAGTTCAGGCCCAGATAATTTGGTAGCTTTTCTGCATAAAATTGATGAATGGTTTCCTTCTTGCATAATACAGATTCAGGTTGCATTTCTGGATGCAGTAGTGGACCGTGTTAAGTGACAGTGGTTTTCTGAAGTACTCCTGAGCTCATGTGGCTATATTTGTCACATTAGCATGATGGTTTTTTTTCAGGCAGCACCACCCAAGGGCTCGAAGGTTACGCAAATTCAGCAGTGGTTTCTGAACTTGTCCTTGATACACTGAGATGTCTCTGAATTCCCTGAATCTTTTCACAATGTTATGTTCTGTTGATTTTGAAAGACCTAACACCTTGCAATGAGAAATGTTCTTTTGGAATGGACTAACAATTATCTCACAAATTTTGGCAGAAAGGCGTGAGCCATGACCAAAGGCTGAGCCTTGGGGCTGCTCCTTTTATATCCAATCATGTTACCAATTAACCTGCTTATTGTGAAATATTCAAAAATGGTGTTCCTTGAATATAATATGAACTTTTCAGTCTTATTTTGCCTCTGTCCCAACTTTTTTGAATGTGTTGCAGGCATCAAATTGTAATTTTGTTTATCTTTACAAAATACAATTAAGTTGGTCAGTAAAACTACTGAAAAGCTTTTCTTTATACTTTTGTCAGTTCAATAAAAGTTCATGTGAATGAACGAATCACAGATTTGTTTTTCTTGCATTTTGGAAAATATCCCAACTTTTCTGGAAATGTTTGTGTCTACATTACAGGTGAAGGATGGACAGTATTAAGAAGTCCACACCAAGCTACCACAGAGATGGCTGGGGTTATTATAGAGGTTTTCTCCTCTCAATCATTCATACCTATGGGCAATTTAGAGTAGCCATTTACCCTAACTGGAAGTCTTTGGACTGTGGGGGAAACTGGAGCACCCAGAGGAAACCCACAAAGACAGAACATGAAAACTCCACACAGAAAGGCCTCCGTCGGCCATGAGGTTTGAACCTGGAACCTTCTTGCTGTGAGGTGACACTGCTAACCACTGAACCACCATGTATGACTGACAGAGATGTAAATATGATAAGTTTTTTAACAATATATTTACCAAGTTCTACTAAAAATTCTATTCAATACAATAATATACACAATTCAAAGTTTAAGGGGTTCAGTTGACAAAACCTTTGGGAATCAGACTCTCGAACAGGGGTCTTAAAGTAAAACTTGTGGAAGTTCAGTTACATAACTTGTTTGCTAAGGTCTAGAAAAGCAGTTAACATGATATAATAATTACAATGCTTAATCATGAGCAGATAAATCATAATTTCATTACTTAGTGTTATGACCCCAGGGTCATAACCTATACTATTGTTTGTTTTTACTTTTTGATGTTGCTGTTTTCCTTCCCTGCCTGATTAGTTTCACGAATAGCGAACAGTAGCAGTGGCAGACCCTCATCCCACCCCCTACTAGACTCAACACAATATTTGCGAATATTTGGACTTTAGCATTTGATGAAATCTTTCCAGTGTGCCCTGACTCTCAGGATGATATGCACTTGATACCTGATGCCTAACAGACAACTCTGCCATAACTTGTGCAAAAACCTCAGACATAAAATTAGAACCTTGATCAGTCTGAATGTGCCTTGGCAAACCAAATGTGGGGGGGAAAAAAAAAAAAACCTGAAGGCTTTCACCACTGCTTTAACCCTTAATGTGTGCAGCAGGACAACTTAAGGAAAATGTGTGGCTATGCACATAATGGTGAGCAGGTACTGATTACCAATTTTGGTCTTTGGCAAGGGATCGACCAAAACATTTCTTCTTGGGGGGTGAAGGAGTGTTATGACCTCAGGGTCATAATGTGTACTATTGTTTTACTTTTTGTTGTTGCTGTTTTCCCTCCCTGCCTGAGGGGGGTGCTGTTCATATGTTCCTGTTTTTCAGTTGTAGGTGGGAGCACCTGATTTGGACCATGGTTGATTGCACCAGCTTTAAAATGTTGTCTGGAGACAATAGCTATGCTTTACTTTCTCCTGGTTCCTAACAGGAGTGTGCCTTGTGTTGCTCACAAGTGCTTAAGTTGTAAATATGGTAACTTTTCTTAAAGCAGTCTAGATAACTGTAGGAGTGAGGAGTGTTTTTCTCCTGTTGATGTTAGAGTTTGGTAAGATCCCTGTGTTTTCTTTCATTTTCCTTTGTTGTCCAGGTAAGTTAGGTCATTAAACATAGATTATTTTGTTTGTTATTTTGGGCTGTGCTGACCTTGATGCTAACTTACCTTGGCTGAAATAAACAAGTTGTATTTTGGACTGCAATTGATTGTGGCACTGGTCATCCTTGGGAGCAGGGAAAGGTGTGGAGTTTTTGTTTGTTTGTTTTTTATTTTATCAAATGTTGCGCTCAGGTTTCCCTTAGGCTGGGGTGTAACATTTTAGCTTTTCAGAACAGAGGGGGCAAATACAATTTTATTAAATAAAAATTCTATGTGAATCTTAGACTGTTTTTCATCGATGAATGGTTGCCTCTAACATAAGTCAATTGCTGTCAAAAGTCATTCATGAAACATGCCATGATTTGCAACAATCTTTGTAACAGTCTTCCCAGTTGTTTCATGAATGAGACTGAAGAGGAAATCCTTAGTTAGTTGCCAGTGAATGTTAAGAGATACAGTAGGTAATGACACTTTGTTGAACATTCCAGATTTTGTCTACTTTGCTGATGTAAAAATTTCCACTATACTGGGAAGGCTTTATGCCAGGATCAGACCACATGATGTTTTTGTCTTTCACAATAGTGAGCAGGTCAGATTGGGCAATCCTAGTGCCATAAATTTGTGCCAAGTCTTGATAACACTACCAGACAAGCAACACTACAAGTTTGACCCTGAGTAATCCTCATTCATGTCCTTGAGTGTCATCAGGGAGGAAGATCAAGAAATTGTCAATCATGGAAATCAAGGAATACATCATTGGAGTTATCCAACTACTGTATGTGTGAAAAAACAAACAAACTGACATGCTAACATTTTACCAGTTTGTCAAAGGGCATCTTCTACACTACATCACTGTTCTTTGGTTATGTCACAATACAAGACCTGCTTGTCATTCCAGATGTTCATGGTGTATCACCTTCTCGTGGCAGGGTGTTGCACAGACAAGAACAACAGGTGTGAAGAGAAAACAGGTGGGTTTTATTTTCTTAGAATTGCCTTCTGGAATGAACCAGTTGGTGTGAAGATGAGGGTCCAAGTGGGGGAAGGTGTGCATGGAAGGTCCCAAGAGGTGAGGGATGGTGAGCTTCTCATTAATGTGTGGAGGCAGCTTTTCCATCCTTCCCACAAGGAAGTGTGTCGTCTGAACAGGATTCTGGAACACAGAGAATATAGGTGATCAGAAACATGCATTCAGCAGAATGTACTCACTTGCCATGCCACGCACAGCCCTTATATACTCTGCCTCAAGCTCCTGGAGGGTGAAACTGTGCGCTGTAATTAGCGCTTGCCAGCCATGTTGCATTTGGCCACTCTCTCTCTCTGTGTGTGTGTGTGTGTGTGTGTGTGTGTGTGTGTGTGTGTGTGTGTGTGTGTGTGTGTGTGGTGCTGTCTTCTGCCAGTGCTGCTCAACTGCCATCACTTACTTTTGGCATGGTGAGTGGTGCACTGTCTTTTCAGTACCATGACAGCTACCCAGTGAGGAGCACCTGCAGAGAGGGAGCAGATGGCTTCTTGGCCAGTCATCATTACAATAGTCATGCACAAAACTGGAAATTTGTCAGCTGCAACAAAAACTTGTCAAAATCAGGCTGAATTTATATAGTCTGATCTTGGCACAATGCTACATTTTGGAATCTGGCTGTAGGGGTTTGTGCTGATTCAACCACAAAAGCAATGACTGAAGTCAAGTACTGATGTGGGTGAGGAAGCCTAGTTTTTAGTCATTATTCCAGTTCATTCCAAAGGTGTTTGGCATGGGTTGAGGTTAAGCTCTGTGCAGGACATTCGAGTTCTTCCACTCCAATCTTGGTACACCATGTCCATGGAGGTACATTAATGTCAAGACTACAAGGCACAAAAAAGGTGAAAATTTTTAAACTTTAACAATTTTTAACATTTCACAAGTGTAAATAGCCCAATCATGAGCATAAACGTGAGACTTGCAAGCCCAGAAAGAAGTACAAACAGGTTTCCCATTACATCACTCTCAAACTTTTTTTTTTTCTTTTCAAATGGTTTTTGACTTCTATATTTGAAAGTTGTCCTCACGCCTAGTGGATTACCTTTAGCTGCTCTCTGTGCTTGAGTGATTATTTTTGTGCTCGAGGTTTGACATGGAGGTTGTTTTGACAGTTTGGGGTTGGGCTGATGCTGTTTCTGTCAGTGAATGCTATTGGCTGATGGTTCCTGGTTTGGTGATTGGCTGTAGTCCAAATCGTTTTGTCAAAGCAAAGTGATGGCATGTTGAAGCAGTGGAGTTGGATGGGACGAGCTGGAGAAATGCAGTGCATCTCATGTGAGTAATTTAGTGCAGTACTGTGTAACTCCCCATATCATTGCTAAGATGTAGAGGTCTGAATCACTGAATTCCTGACCTGCCAGTTCTCCAAGTCTTGAGATACAGCCATAATGCCCTCTGCTGGAAACTTGGTTCTCCAGCTTATCTGTGTGAACTCTACTGCTTCAACCTTCAACATACCATCACTTTCTTCAGATACAGCCATTCAGAAAACCAGGAGCCATCAACCAATAGCATTTATTATAGAGACTAAACTTTTGTTCCAATACAAGGACTCGGGCTTACCTGCATTTTCAACTGGCTTACTCCAGTCCTAGTCAAGGAATGACCCTCTGCTTCTGGCACATGACTTTTCCAACACGTGATTGGAGCAGAGGGTCAAAGGTCGTCGATAAGCGGAACCTCCCCCATCTTTGTTTAAAGTTGATTGAAGGGCCATGATGTAGATGGCTTCTTTTACTCCTCTCGAGAATAAACACAGTGGGAATACTAGACAGTGAACTCTATTTCTTCGCTAGAGGAGTAAAAGAAGCCATCTACATCAGGGCCCTTCAATCTACTTTCAATGAAAATGGGGGGAGGTTCCGGTTATCTGCGACTTTTGACCCTCTGTTCCAGTCACGTGTTGGAAAAGTCACATGCCAGAAGCAGAGGGTCATTCCTTGACTAGGACTGGAGTAAGCCAGTTGAAAATTCAGGTAAGTCCGAGTCCTTGTGTGTTGGAACAAAAGTTTAGTCTCAATAATGTTGTTTACCAACATAGATGAGTCTACATGCGAACCAATAGCATTCACAAATAGAAACAGCATGAGCCTGCCCCCAAACTATCAAAACCACCCCCATGTCAAAACTTGGATGCAAAATTTTCACTTGAATACAGAGAGTGGCTGAAGGTAATCCATAAGGTGTGTGAGGAGAACTATTAAATTGAGAAGCAAAAAAATGAATAAATTGAGAAGGAAAGAGACAGTTTGAGAACAATATTGTGATAAACACATGCACAATTCTTCTTTCTGTGATCACAAGTTTCACATTTGCACTCGTAAGTGGGATATTTTTGCATGCAAAATGTCAAATTGAGGTTTATATTTTTGATCTTTGACATTAATGTGCCGCCATACAGTACATGCCTTCATGGAGTTTGTGCACAGGGGCATTGTCATGCTGGAACAGGTTTGGGCCTCTTGGCTCCAGTGATGTACTGTATCACTGGAACATATTCAGTGCTGTGTATTGTATTTTTCATATTCTATTGCTGCAGATCTAAGCTATCTTTGTTGATTTTTCTCCCATGTCTCCAGTTTTCCTTATCTCCTACTCATTAGTGTTCTCATTTTGGCTTCTGCCTGTTTTGCTTCTGCTTTATTGATTTACCTACAATAATGAGGTCCACATGTGCCTCTTACTATGGATTTTGTCTCTGATGCTTAGATAATCCCTCTTTTAAAAGGATGCAGGAATTGTTTTTACCCTGCTGCCTTGGGCCTTCATGTGTTTCAGAAATGCATGCATAACTTCACCTCGCACTAAAATCCCCACACTACTGATAGCATGTTGTGAGATAATTAACTGAATATTGTTTGAACAGATTTTAAATGTTTCCTTAATTCGTTTTGGTTTGAGGCTAATCAGAAATTATAGGTAAACCTACAGAGAGTTTAAGGGTATAATTTTGTCAGTCAGCTACTGCTGGAAATGAAAGTGGAAAGCTAGCTTAGTGGCATAACAGCTGGCATGACCTCCATTCAGTGGATATAAATTATGGCTCATCACATGAACACTGTTGAATTTGCAATTTCCTGAAATTGCTGTAAAATAGACAAATGGTGAATGTGATTCAGGAAGGTTCTGAGACTTCTGTTAATATTTTAAAACTACTCTCATTCTTTTTTTTTGTCTATAATAAGCATTTTCTTAAAGCCATTGTATTTTGTATCACTCGCTTTGGGCACTCCTTGCAAGAAGTCCAGAAAACATGGATTTAATGTGTCCATCTGGAAAAAAAATGAGTGTGTGTGTGTGCGCGCACGCGTGCACACTTACAACCTTCAGCTATCCTCACACAGCACGAAACACAGCTGCAGCAATCAAGATAATTTGAAGATGCAATTGCTTGCAATAATGAAGTAATTAAAAAGAAAATGCCACTCATAAAAGCAGTAATCTTGCATGCAATCTTTCATCTTTTATTATGGCAAAACAGAGTTTTCATGTGATTAAGGTTTTGAAAATGTTTGTCATTTCCCTGAATGCTGGGAAGCCCATTTGATCCTTTCGAAATTCTTACTTCCTGTCAAGCTTTCAAGGAGAAATTGCATTTCCAATAATGGCGTGTAGTATAATGAATTATAATGATCCGCAATTTCAAAATAAATGAGTCTTTTAGGTGTTCTTACAAGCCAGTGAACCAATTAGTACTCTTCAATAATCCACCATCCTGAAACTGAATATATTACATGGCTTGTTCAATAAGAAAAGAGAAAACGTTTACATGATGTTTATAGGTTTGAATTAAAATTGTTAAAAACTACAGCCCCCTAAAATGGCACAATCATGTTTGTAAAAATTATCTGCCACTAAATTATAATCGTAAGCTAAAGACGAGCAATGCTCCAACAGTTATAATGGCTGAACATTGTCTTATTTTTGGGAGTATGTAGTAGCAGAGATGCCCACATTTCCAGTTGAGCTGGACCAGTTAACTTTTTTTTTTTTTTTTTTTTAAACTTATTCCTATGGCAATGAGTGAGTTACATTGAAAACTATGCTTTTCTACTTTTCCAGGTAAAACACCAGCCAGATAGCACATAAATAAAATTTGGAAGGGAAAATAACTTAATTGAAGGGATGTCTAAAAAAAAATGTCTTGTGGGCCAATAGAAAACATAAATGTCTCATTCATCAGGGCCGCTTATTACCTATGCTCTCAAAAAATAAATTACATTAGTATAAATATGCAGGTGATTATCTGAAATCATACATGCTGTTTCATCGAGAATTTTAGACTTTGTCAATAATCCCCTTGAGCAACTTGGCAAAATGGTGGCCAATCGCTTTGTCACCATGAGGAAGAATTACAAATTATGAAAGAAAATGCTGTTCCTAAAAGCACTCAAGATGCTATGAAGTTTAGTCTAAAACTATTCAAAGGGAAGGTTGAATTGTGATTTATTTCATCTACTTCAAAACAAGTATTTTATGTGACTCAGCACAAGTAAGTGACAAGTCTGTGCTGTGCCTTTTATTACATTTGCATACCACTTTTGAAGTTTAAAATAATTATTTTTAATATGATTAAAAAAATCACCTATGTATACTAAAACCATTATCTGCCTCAGGCTCAGTGAACATCAGTGAATAATAACCTCAACTTAATTTCAGTTATTATTCACGGATATTCACTTTGCCTTCACCAATAATTAATTATTGTACTTTTAGGGATACGATGGCTTGTCAGTGGAGCAGTACCCTCTAAGGTATTTTTAGTATTTGTACCCTTTATATACTGCTTGGGAGCATGTACCTTTTTGGCCCTAAAAATGTACACCGTTATCTTTAGGTCCAATAATGAGCACAAGGAGGTTCATTAGTGTACCTTGGGGGACAGAAATTGACTCCTACTGCACCCCTATTTCTGACGGTGTAGAGTGGCATGGTAGTGCAGTGGTTAGCACTGTCACCTCACAGCAACAAGGTTCTGAGTTTGAACCTCAACTGGGGCCTTTCTGTGTGGAGTTTGCATGTTCTCCTCATGCCTGTGTGGGGTTGCTCTGGTTTCCTTCCACAGTCCAAAGACGTACAGATTAGGTCAACTGACTGCTCTAAATTGCCCATAGGTGTGAATGGTCTTTATGTTGGCACTTGTGACCTGCTGAGGGTGTACCCCACCTCTTACTTGAAGTGAGCTAGGATTGTATAAGTGGCATAGATAGATTTTGTTATGGTCAGATCTCATGATAGAAAACGTGTTCAGGATGTTAAAATCTAGTTCATCTGTGACATCAATATTAATAAATCAATATCTGGAAAACACCCCAAGAAACCATATACACCTAAATTAAAAGCATGGAAATTGAAGGCTCCACCTGTGAAGGAGGAATTTGTGAAAGCCTTCAATAAGCCATCTGCAGAATGAAAATTGATGTAGAATGCTGGAATAAACTTAAAAAGTTGCTACTTGGCACAACTCAAAAGGTCTGTGGTAAAATGAGGGGTAGACCTCACTGCTCTGCTACCTGGTGGTGGGATAAAAGAGTAGATTGTGCCATAAAAGAGAAAATACAGCTTTGGAAAGATTGGAAGGAAGGCAAGTGCAGTAAACAACTCTATATTGATGCAAAACGAAGCGCTAGAAGGCAAGTTTGTGAAGCCAAAATCCAAGCGGCTAAACAGCAATTTGGCTCGTTATCCACCACTTCCTCTAAAAACGATGCATTCTGTGTTGCTAAACAACTGCAGAGGCAACACTGTGATGTCATCAGTGATGCTCGTGTTGAGAGCAATGCCAGTGAACTGGTCTTCAGTGATGAAGATAAGCTTACAGCCTGAAATGAACACTGAGAGACTTCTAAATCAAGAGTTCCCCTGTATTTCTCATCTCAACAACTTGAGATGAGAAACACAAAAGATGGTCCAGCTCCTTGGATTACCAACCACGGTGTTTTTATCTGCTCTGTCAGAAATGAAAGGTGGTAAAGCTGCATGTGTTTCAGGCATTGTGTCTGAAATGTTGACGGCTTCAGGTGATGCTGGCCTTAAGCTTATTCTTGCAGAGCTATTCAGCCTCATCAACAGGGAGAACAAGATACCATCAGATTGGGAGAGAGCATTATCATTAATCTTTTCAAGGGTAAAGGTGATGCTACTGAATGTGGAAATTATTATGGGTTGAGGCTGCTGGAGCATGTCATGAAGGTTTTTGAGAAGAATATTGAAAAGCACATCAGAGAATCAGTTGACATTGATTCCATGCAGTTCGGGTTTAAGCCTGGAGGGGGACTGTTGATGCAATTTTTATTGCATGACAACATTACCTGGAAAAAAAAAAAAGACCTATACGTTTGTTGACCTTGAAAAGGCCTTTGATAGGGTTCCTTGAAAAGTTGTGGAATGGGCATTGAGAGTTGATGGTATTGAGGACTGGATTATTCAAGTCATCATGTCAATGTATGAGGATGCTAAAAGTGTCGTAAACATCAGTGGCACTGCAGGCAAGGCATTTCCAGTAAAAGTTGGTGTTCACCAGGGATCTGTTTTGAGTCCTCTGCTTTTCATAATTGTTCTGGAAGCTTTATCAAGAGAGTTCAGGAAAGGACGACCTTGGGAAATGCTATATGCAGATGGTTTAATCTTGATTGCAGAGAGCCTAGAAGAGCGAGATGATCTGTTTGTCTGGAAAGGAAAGGTCTGAGTGAACACGAGCAAAACTAAGGTAATGATTTTTCAGTACAACCATGGCAGTACCAATAAACCCGGAAAGTACCCTTGTGGTGTCTGCTGGAAAGATGTGGGCAGCAATTAGATCTTCTGCTCTGACTGTAGACACTGGGTTCTTGCAAGATATAGTGGCATTAAAAGTTCATTATCAAAGGTTGTTGGCTTCTGGTGCAAATGTTGCGCTGGAGATTTGAATTCAGAACAATCTGTGACAGAGGTACAACTTGTTAGCTGCAATCTGGAGGTCAATGATAGGTTCTGCTCTCTCGATGATGCCTTGGATGCCTGTGGTGGAGTTGAATCTGTTGCAATCAACAGACTGTGCTGTGTGTGTAAATAAATAAATAAATATATATATATATAAAATATGCATGCACATTAGTGTGTGTGGATATGTAAATTTTCCACTAGTCAGAAGAGGCAGCAACTTCCTGATCTGTATCATTGAAAGTGAGGGGCAAATTGTTTCAAACTTGTTTGGTCAACATTTGATGTATGGTTGTGAAACATCGTCATTAAAAGCTGAGGATGTTTGGAGGCATCATCAAAGAAATGACCATGGCTCATTGGATGCATAGCTCCTCCCAGAAGGAGATGAACTCTTGTGATGAACTGAGGAGTCTTGTCAGCATTACATTAACTCTATTGAAAATGACGTACAACACTGTCTTACATTGGTTTGGCCATATAGAAACATGTAATGAAAGCAACTGGTTGAAATTTGTCCAGTGCCTGGAGATGAATGGTTCCAAGGGTCATGGCCACCATTGGAAAACCTGGCATCAGTTTGTTGATCAAGATCTACAATCTGAAGAAATATCCAGTTGCCTTGCACAAGATCATCACAAGCTGGCCTCGTGGCAAGCATGTCCACATCTTGATCAGGAGATCGTGAGTTTTACTCGTGGTCAGCTCATACCAAAGACCATCGTAAAAATGGTACCTACCACCATCTGGCAAGGCATGCTGTAATGTAGATGCTAGTGGGGAGTCAAACTGGTTACCAGAGGACTAGCCCCCCACTGTAACCCTAACTATAGAATAGGTGAGGGCAACTGAAACAGAGATCGGAGCCACACCCATGCACCTCAAGAGCTGGTTAGTATTGGGACAGGAGACTGCCTGGGAAGACTTTGACTTGACTTGCACAAGATAAAGTTGAATGGAGGAAAAGCATCCGATGACAGTCCAACCCATGCTTGCATGGACTAATAATGGACTATAAAGATATGACCCACAAATGCTGTTTGTGCTTTTATTCTTCTTGTAAAACAGCGATTTGCAACTATTACAGTATTACATCATTTTTGTATCTACAACCCCGATTCCTAAAAAGTTGGGACAAAGTACAAATTGTAAATAAAAACAGAATGCAATAATTTAAAAATCTCAGAAACTGACATTGTATTCACAATAGAACATAGACAACATATCAAATGTTGAAAGTGAGACATTTTGAAATTTCATGCCAAATATTGGCTCATTTGAAATTTCATGACAGCAACACATCTCAAAAAA
>JANZLB010000023.1:61540376-61552727 GCA_026167865.1 Notarius quadriscutis | reverse complement strand
GCCACGGGGCTCGAACCCGGACCTTCTTGCTGTGAGGCGACAGCGCTAACCACTACACCACCGTGCCGCCCTGTTTTAATTCATAAAAGAAAAAAAAAAAACACTGAATTAGGAGGTGTGTCCGAACTTTTCGCATGTTGAGTGTAATCATGTTGGCTCCAGAGATGAGTGCATCAGCAGTCAGGTAGAAGATGCTGGAAAGGTGAGAAGGATGCGTCAGAAATGTAGGGGCTGAATTAGCAGGAAAAAAAAAGCACTACTAAAGATGTTCACTTTTTTGACCTGATTAACCTGCTCGTGGTTGTGATCGTAGATGGTGTAGACGGTTATTTGGTATAACTACAGCTGTGTGTTAAAGCTGAAGGAAGTCGAAAGTAAGACGCGGGTGTACGTATAACCAAAGCAAGGTCCAGACGGCGTGCTGTTCGGTAAGCCTGGCTATTCAGGACGGAAGATAAAGCAGGACAAGAATGAGGCCCAGGAGGCTGAGTGCAGGATTCAGAGAGAGAGAGAGAGATTACAGAGTGCTGCTGATGGTCAGAGTGATGGCTCGTTTGGAAAATGGCACTAATGAGGCTCAGTGAGTGGAAAGCCGCGAGAACGAGCCTGGAGATAAGGAATGGTGTAACTCGATTTATACTGAGCGCTGATGAATTCTGCATTCTGAATAGAGACAACGTTTTTGATTAATTCTCGTTATTATATGGCACGAGCTGCTTTCGGTAAAATCGTGCGCTCTGATTGGTTCCTTGGCACGCAGTATTTTCCCCTAATGCCCGTGGGAGATTACGGACTTTCTTTCCAAGGTGCTGGCTTTCAATGTTGCAAAAAACAAAACGACAAATAAAGATGAACTGGAAATCAAACGGAATCAAAAACAGCCAAAAGACAAACAAGAGTCAGTGAGTTATTCAAGAAACGGAGAGTGTTCAGAAACCGCTAACAGTTTTGAAACCGCTAGCTGTTTATTCTGCACGCGTGACTCAACTATGTTACAAATATGACGTGACTGAAAGCAGCATCACGCCTCATTATAATGACCGTCTATTTTAACCTTAGAAATAAAAAAGCCACGTAATAAACTCCTGTTATTAACCTCGCTTGCTCGGTCTTTACGGGAAAATATCAGACCGACGCCTTGACAGTACGGACCAAGCTACTAACATGCTAACAGTTAGCATGTTAACTGTTAGCATGTTAACCTTAACATGTGAGCATGCTAAGACTAACATGTTAGCTTGTTAGATGTTGGCATTAGCATGGAAACATGTTAACTGCTAGCACGTGAGCTGTTAGCAATCTCGCTGTTAGTATGTGAGCTGTTTGCATGTTAGTGTTAGCATGTTGACATGCTAACTGTTGGCATGTTAGCTGTTAGCATACTAGCTATTAGCAAATGAGCTGTTAACATGTTAGCCTTAGCATGCTAACATGCAATTAGCACATTAGCTGTTAACATGTTAGCATGCTAGCTGTTAACATGTTAACCTGTTTTAACATGCGAACAGTTAGTATGTTAGCTAGCGTATGTGAGCATGTTAGCCTTAGCATGTTAGCATTAGCATGCTATCCATCAGCATATCAGTATGTTAGCTGTTAGCATGTTAACCTAAGTGTTTTAATATGCGAACAGTTAGTATGTTAGCCAGAGTATGTTAGCCTTAGCATATTGACATGCTAACTGCTACCATGCTAACTGTTAGCATTAATATGTTAGCTATCAACATATTAACCTGTTAGCTATTAGCATATTAGCCTAAGTGTGTTAACATGCGAACAGTTAGCATGTCAGCCTTAGCATGTTGACATGATAACTCTTAGCATATTAGCTGTTAGCTTGTGAGCTGTTAGCATGTTGACATGATAACAGTTAGCATGTTAGCTGGCTCGGCCCATATTGTCAAGACCCCGGTCTGATATTTTCCCGTGAAGACCGAGCGAGCGAGATTAAGGAGGCGGTAATAACATCAGCAGCAGACTGTAGTGTTATTTATATTAATGTGCTTGTGAGATTGTAAAAATACATTATTGTTTCCGTAGCAACAACTTGCACATGGACTTGTACGGCAAGAGCTTGACGTTGAGATTTAACAGAACATTTCATTGCTGGTGAATTTTATCATTTTTGGAAGGAGTCTCAAAATCCAGGAGTCAGTAATACTGTACTTTAAGAGTCAGAGGTAAAGCGTTCTGATACGGGAAAATCTTCACCACGGAGGATTTTACATTTTCATCAGGAACAAATACATTTCATATTTCTGTTTAATTCATTTTAAGAGATGAGGGGGGAAGGAAACGGAACAACCATTTATAGCTGCTATAAGATGAGGAAATAACAGAAGAAGCAAACTTACTTTGCAGATGTTCCAGAACACGACATGGATAAACTGTAATACGCGTTCTTTATTAAGTTAATAAAATAAATTGCTGTAATTGAAAATAATCAGATTTGCTTTTGCTTCGCATCACACTGTCACTGCTTAGTTTCCTCCAACAGCATCCAGGCTTTTTATCCCCAACACAAATCTCAGTCTCCGTCAGACAAATCCTCCTCTTCCACAGACCCCAAACCCACTCGAACGTTTCCCTGCTCAATGCAGAAACCCTGGAGAACGCTTTCAAGCTGTTTTATGAGGGACATCATGCAATGTTTAGTCGTTTCCTGACAATTAGAATGAAGACAAATGTATTTTCATCTGATGATGATGAGCAATTTACAGAAGGAAAAGGTTTTTAAAAGAACAGCAGGTCAGAGTGATGAAAAGCATTACGGAGGTGTTGTGTTTGAGTGACGGATTTATTCTTCGCAATAAATGAAGACGTTTTGGGAACAGAACCTCGATCCATGAGGGCGTATGCTTCATGTGAGCAGTGAGTCAGCCTCTCGCTGCACGAACGCCGTGTCTCACCGGGTCATCAAATGTAAAGTAACGTTATTTTATGATACCTATAAATGTATATGTGGGAGGGGGAAAGAGATCAACGAAAAGCTCAGATATTTCTATTTTAGTCCGATTTGAAGGTTTTTTTTATCATGATGGGGAATGTATTCAAAGAAGAGAAGAATGATTGTCATTTCTTTTTGACTCTGTTTTGTTCCTGTGGCTTTTAAACCGTCAGCTGTCACATCTCTCACTTTACAATGATTTTAAATGAAGGAAGGAAAATGCTGAAGGAATGTTCTTTATGAAGGTTTTGTGAGCACACTTTAACAAAGTACAAGACCTCAAATATTACAGATTTTGTATTAAAGGCATTTTTCAGAGTAAAGCCTCGCTGTTTTTCTTCCCGATGCAGTCGTTCTGCAGTAAATGGTTCAGTCTGTTTGGATGGATGACAGAATCTGAGCGCTACATCAAGTACTGTGGTGTGTGTGAAAGGACTGCAACACAAACTGTTGCCTGTTCCTCTTGGGATAACGTTTCAAGAGAATTATAAATACACTAAGCATGTACAGGCAAAGTTAACCAAGGCAAATAAGTGTTTGCATGTCATTAGGTCACTCCGAAAGGAAGGTTTTTCTCAAATACAGTGGTGCTTGAAAGTTTGTGAACCCTTTAGAACTTTCTATATATTTCTGCATAAATATGACCGAAAACATCATCAGATTTTCACACAAGTAGATAAAGAGAACCCAGTTAAACAAATGAGACAAAAATATTATACTCGGTCATTTATTGAGGAAAATGATCCAATATGACATATCTGTGAGTGGCAAAAGTATGTGAACCTCTAGGATTAGCAGTTAATTTGAAGGTGAAATTAGAGTCAGGTGTTTTCAATCAATGGGATGACAATCAGGTGTGAGTGGGCACCCTGTTTTATTTAAAGAACAGGGATTGATCAAAGTCTGATCTTCACAACACATTTGTGGAAGTGTATCATGGCATGGACAAAGGAGATTTCCGAGGACCTCAGAAAAAGCATTGTTGATGCTCATCAGGCTGAAAAAGGTTACAAAACCATTTCTAAAGTGTTTGGACTCCACCAATCCACAGTCAGACAGATTGTTTACTATGGCAGCGGGGGCATGGCCAAGCAGCAGTCTGTGAATGGAGGACGGGGTCAGAGAAGGTAAATGGCTAAGTCATTCTGCCTGCGGTCAATTAATGTATGGGTGTGTGTGTTTGTTACATGGATGGAGCATAAAAGGAGAGAGCGAGCAGAGAAAAGGAGCTCTCTCCCCGACCACAATGCACGTGTGAGTGAGTGAGTGAGTGAGTAAACAAGCAAGCAAACTGAAAAGCTAAATAAAGTAGTTTGTGTAAACATCAACTCTCGCCTGCCATGCTTCTGTGCTCTACCCACATCAGGAACTGTTACAGTGGTGCTGAAACCCGGGAGCACAGAAGGGAGTCCTCCCCATTCGAAGAGCTCATCCTTGCCCTCGCTACTGCCCAGCAGAACCAGCATCAAGTGATGATCATGCTCCAAAAGGAACAGGAGCAACGCTTTGAAGCCTTGATGCTGGCCAAGCAGGAAGATTGCCAGGTGTTCCGGCACCTGCTCACATCAGCAGGGCCGTCGGCTACCGCTGCTGCCACCCTCATGAAGATGGGACCACAGGACGATCCGGTAGCATTCCTCACTCTCTTCGAGCAAGCAGCCAAGGTGTGGGGGTGGCCACTGAAGCAGCGTGCGGCGCGCCTCCTCCTGCTCCTGACTGGTGAGGCGCAGCTTGCAGCACAGCAGCTCCCTGCTGACAGCGGACTGATCTATGCTGACCTGAGGAAGGCCATCCTTCAGCAGCTCGGCTGCTCCCCAGATCAACATCGCCAGCGCTTCCGGATGCTGGCACTGGAGGAGTTCGGCCAGCCGTTTGCATTTGGCCAGCCACTCCAGGACGCCTGCTGGCAGTGGCAGAGGGCGGAAGACCGCGATGCCGATGAGATCATTGATCTGGTGGCACTGGAATGGTTTATCTCTTGACTTCCGGAAGGAACAGTGGAATGAGTCCAGTATCACCACCCGGCATCACTGGAACAAGCCATCGAGCTGGCAGAGGACCATCTGGAGGCGGCTCCGACAGCAGGTAGACGAGGCGTTTCCCCTTGTTTCTCTTCTCTCTCTTTCTCTTCCCCCATCTCTTGTCCCCCTTTCCACCCCATTCCCCTGCCATGGAAGCAACAGCTGGCTCCTCCCCAGCTGGTCCGTCGCACCTGTGGTGTCCTCCCATCTCCCTCTTCTGTGTCTGTGTTGTCTTCCCCTCAGGTGAGTGACACTAACAACACCAGTGCAGAGGGAAAGCCTGGGCTGGTGTGCTGGCACAGCGGGGAATCGGAGCATCTCCAGAGTCAGAGCTCCGCAAGGGAGGTGGGTGCTGTAATCTGGATCCCTGACATGCCAGAAACCGCCCCCGATCGGGCCAGAATGTATCGCATACTGGTGAGTATTCAAGGGGATACACATCACACTTTGGTGGATTCCGGTTGTAATCAGACCTCAATTCACGCCTGGTGCAAGGTGAGGCATTGGGGGGAGCACAAGCGGTGAAAGTGTTGTGTCTGTATGGGGATGTTCACCATTACCCTCTAGTGTCTGTCCATATTCTGTTCCAGGGCCAAATGCATAGAATAAAGGCAGCAGTTAGTCCTCATCTCACCCACTCGTTGATTTTGGGTACTGATTGGCTGGGGTTTAAAAAACTAATGTAATATTTAACAGCAAAACCCCCAGTGTGGATTTAACACCCTACTGTGTTTATATAGGTCCAATTGGACACAAATAATGTCTGAAAGTGTTAATTCAACACTTGGGAATTTGCTGTGTAGTGGGTCCTGCACTAGTAGGTCACGGGAAGATCCCCGTGTGGCAATGGCTGGAGAAGCTGTCACAGAGCCGTCTACATCAACACCACGTCAGAGTGAGGAGCAGCCCGCACCTCCTCCCTCTCTCGGGGATTCCCTTGGGGATTTCCTGTTAGAGCAGTCGCGAGACAAGACTCTGTGGCATGCGTGAGAGTAATCAATGGTCAAACTCTTCAGCCAAGCGCAGCACCGACCTTCCCCTATTTTGCTATTATTAAAGATAGATTGTACCGAGTGACACAGGACACTCAAACTCATGAACGAATAACCCAGTTGTTAATCCCAAAGAGCTGTAGGGAACTCATATGCCATGCGGCTCACTTTAATCCCATGGCTGGACACTTATGGCAAGATAAAACACTAGCCTGAATAATGGCCCAGTTCTATTGGTCAGGGATTCGCGGGGATGTCCGTCGGTGGTGTGCAACATGCTGTACATGCCAATTAGTAAATCCTGCGGCCACTCCAAAAGTGCTTTTGCGCCCTCTTCCTCTAATCAAGACCCCATTTGAGCGAATTTGGATGGATCTCGTCGGGCTATTAGATCAGGCAGCACGGGGATATCGCTTTATTTTAGTTCTGGTGGACCATGCAACGCAATATCCGGAAGCAGTGCCCCTCTGCAATATCTCAGCACGCAGTATTGCGGAAGCGCTCTTCCGCTTTATCTCCCAGGTCGGGATTCCAAAAGAAATCCTGACAGACCAAGGCACCTCATTTATGTTACGCACACTGCGCGAACTGTATGGGTTACTGGGGATTAAGTCTATCCGCACCAGTGCCTATCACCCACAAACAGAAGGGTTAGTAGAGCGATTTAACCAAACACTCAAAAACATAATCCGGAAAATCATAAGTATAGATGCACATAATTGGGATAAGTGGCTCGAGCCCCTGTTATTCGCAGTACAAGAGGTCCCTCAAGCCTCCACAGGGTTTTCTCCCTTTGAATTATTATGTGGGCATAAACCGCGTGGCATTCTGGACATGCTACGGGAAAATTAGGTGGAGGGACCTTCACCAAGTAAAAATGAAATCCAGTACGTTCTTGACCTGTGCACAAAACTCCACACCCTCACACACATAACCCAGGAGAATTTGCAGCAGGCACAAGAACGTCAAAGCCGGCTATATGACAGGGGCACGCATCTTAGAGAGTTCATGCCGGGAGACAAAGTCCTCGTATTATTGCCCACGTCGAGTTCTAAATTAGTCGCCAAGTGGCAAGTGCCCTTCAAAGTCACATGGCGAGTTAGGGATGTCGACTATGAGGTGAAGCGAACGGATGGGGCGGGGCACTGCAAATCTACCACCTCAACCTTTTAAAATACTGGAATGAGGGGGTCCCCATGGCATTGGCGTCAGTAGTCCCAGAGAAGGCGGAGCTGGGACCGGAAGTAAAAAAGATAACGTCTCGGACCACTATGATCCCTTGTGGAGACCATCTCTCACCGGCCCAACTCACGGAGGTAGCCAAGTTGCAGAAGGAATTTTCCAACATGTTATTGCCCCTTCCTGGTTGTACCCACCTCATAGAACACCACATCTAAATGCCCCCAGGGGTGGTAGTGCGTAGCCGCCCTTACCAATTGCCCAAACACAAGAAAAAGGTGGTTCGGGATGAACTCAGGGCCATGCTCAAAATGGGCATAATCAAGGAGTTCCACAGTGACTGGAGCAGCCCAGTGGTCCTGGTTCCCAAGACCGACACGTTGGTCCGGTTCTGTATGGACTATAGAAAGGTCAACGCGGTGTCTAAATTTGACGCATACCCAATACCTCACATTGATGAGTTGCTTGATCGATTAGGTGCTGCTCACTTTTATTCAACACTGGATCTAACAAAGGGATATTTGCAGATCCTTTTGACTCCTCTATCCTGAGAGAAAATGGCCTTTTCCACACTGTTTGGTTTACATCAATTTGTCACACTCCTTTTTGGGTTGTTTGGGGCGCCTGCTACGTTCCAGCAGCTTATGGACAGGGTCCTTCCTCCTCACGCTGCCTATGTGGCCGCCTGTCTAGACGACATCGTAATTTACAGTCATGATTAGCCGCGACACTTGGAACACCTGAG
The DNA here is from genome assembly GCA_026167865.1 of Notarius quadriscutis. Taxonomy (NCBI): domain Eukaryota; kingdom Metazoa; phylum Chordata; class Actinopteri; order Siluriformes; family Ariidae; genus Notarius; species Notarius quadriscutis. The sequence continues at coordinate 61,544,843 of JANZLB010000023.1, read as the reverse complement.
GGCCGTTCTAAAGTCACTGAGGCGAGCGGGCCTCACAGCTAACCCGAAAAAGTGTGTGATTGGGTGGGTGGAAGCATGGTATCTGGGGTTCCACTTGGGCCATGGGCAGGTGCGTCCCCAAATTAACAAGACCGCAGCGATTGCGGCCTGCCCAAGGCCCAAGACCAAAAAGGAGGTGAGACGGTTCTTGGGGCTGGCTGGCTATTATTGTAGGGTTCGACCTAATTATTCAGACGTCACCAGCCCGCTAACCAATCTCACTAAAAAGGGGGCTCCAGATCTGGTCCAGTGGATGGAGCAGTGCCAAAAGGCCTTCTCTGAGGTAAAAGCTGCACTGTGTGAGGGGCCACTTTTACACTCCCCGGACTTCTCTCTCCCCTTTATTTTGCAGACTGATGCATCAGACAGAGGGCTGGGGGCCGTTTTGTCCCAGGAGGTGGAGGGTGAGGAGCGCCCCGTGCTGTACGTCAGCCGGAAACTGTCTGCACAAATGCAAATACAGCACAATCGAGAAGGAGTGTCTCGCCATCAAGTGGGTGGTCCTCGCCCTCCGATACTATCTGCTGAGGCGCCCTTTCACCCTCTGTTCGGACCACGCACCCCTCCAGCGGCTCCACCGCATGAAGGATGCCAATGCACAGATCACCTGTTGGTATCTCGCCCTCCAGCCATTTAAGTTCGAGGTAATCCACAGGCCGGGGGCGCAGATGGTGGTGGCGGACTTCCTGTCCTGCCGGGAGGGAGTCAGCTTCAGGCCGGACGGCTCCCCAGCCTGAGTTGGGCGGTGGGGGTATGTGGCAGTGGAGGCGTGGTCAAGCAGCAGTCTGTGAATGGAGGGCGGGGTCGGGGAAGGTAAGTGGCTAAGTCATTCCACCTGCCGTCAATTAATGTGTGTGTTTGTTACAGGGAGAGAGCGAGCAGAGAAAAGGGTCTGTCTCCCCGACCACAACCCATATGTGAGTGAAAGAGTGAGTGAGTGAAAGGAAGCTGGAAAGCAAGCTGAAAAGCTAAAATAAAGTGTTTGTGCAACCATTAACTCTCGCCTGCCGTGCTTCTGTGCTCCACCCTCATCAGGAACTGTTACACTGATCATTAAATTTTAGCAACAGTACAGATCACGATTTAAAAAAAAATACCTAATGCTGAAGTGAACAATAAAATAAACTTCATCAGATGACCTGGCATTTGGCAATATTTGCAGCTGCAGAACCAGTCAGAAAAGAGCAGTCAGCTGCACAAGAGCAGAGCAGTGCATTAGCTACACAAGAGCAGTTCTGTGCCCCTTTGGGTTTCTGAGCTTTTTGGTCGCTTTCTGTGTTGAGATTGCTGCATTCCAGCTTGACAGTGATGTATCAGCATAAGAAAACAACCAGACCATTTGTTTTTCACATGTGCGCATGGACAAGAACATTTTGAACATACCCTTTTCTCCTGGAGTCACCACCACCCAGTCATATATCTTCAGCCAATCTTGATTGCTGCCAGATTTACATTTTTTGCTTTTTTTTCTGCTCTAGTGAGCTTTCTTGCCATTTTCTGGCAGCTCCCTGGATAGCGGCATCATTGCCATCACCATTGTCGGCATTGGCAGTACGACTGTAACTGTCAGACTCAACCTGGCCGGCACCATGCAGCAAACTAGCCGTCAAGGTCTTACAGCTATGGTCTCACACTTTCTTTGTGTAAAAACTCCTGTAATTAGGCTGCAACCCGCTGGTGTTTTGCCCACTCAAACTCAGCTTGAAGGCTCCACCAGCTTTGCATAACTTACCTATGAATATTAATTGCGCTTTGCTCAGCCAGCCAGTCAATACAGGATACCACGTGCAGGCAGCCATTCAGCGTGGAATACCCCTCTCTGACATCAGCAGTTAGGACCGTGGGCTTGCCATGCTTACAGCATGGACTGTATTGATTACCTGCTCAAAGCACAGGCAAGTTGATTCTCACTTTGTATTGTAGGCCTAAACTGTAAGTGTCGCTGAGGTGGTTTAAAGGGTAGCAGCATGTTATTTAGCATATTGGTCAATAAGCTATGTTGCTTGAGGAGAACCTTTGTGAACTGATGCAGTGAGTAGATTCTCATTTCTTAAACAATCATGTCAGAAGACATGTCAAATAGTCATGGAAAAAATATTAATATATTTCAGAAGGGTCAGTTTGTCGGCCTGCATCAATCAAAGAAAACCACTAAGGAGACTGCTGACGTTATGGGAATTGGGTTAGTAACTGTTCAACACATTTATTAAAATCTGGAAGTATAGTGGTGAACCATCAACTTTGCAGAATGAAATTATGGTCTGAAAAAATTTTTGACCCCAAGATTGGAAACCATTTAAACTCTTGGTGAAATTGAATTGTAAAAAATCGACAGCAGAACTTACAGCTGTGTGTAATAGTGAAAGTAAGAGCATTTTTTCATGGCTATGTGGCCATAAGAAAACCACTTGTTAGGCTATTGAAAGAAAAGGCTTCAGTTTGTGAGGGAGTACAAAGATGAAGCAATTAAAAAAGGTCATGTGGTTTGATGAGTCCAGATGGGCACTTCAGGGTAAGAAGGGAAGTGCATGAAGCGATGCACCCATCATGCATAGTGGCCTATATACAAGCCTCTGGTGGCATTGTTATGATCTGTGCTTGCTTCATTTGATTATGTCTAGGCTCGGCAATATTATTTGCCAATAAAATTAAGTCAGCTGACTACCTGAATGTACTGAATGACCAGGTTATCCTGTCAATGTATTTTTCTTCCCTGTTTTGTGAATGCATGCCAAAAATCAAAGCTAAAGGTGGTCCAATGAAATATTACTTTCATTGGATTTTTTTTCCTCCGCCAGGCAGTGTATTTGTATAGCAGAGGAGCCCTGACAGTCACTGTTTGTTGAGATCAGGCACTGGCATCCCATCAGGCCTGAGGATTACATGTATAGTATAATCATAGCTCTCGTGAAGTCAGGAACTCCCATGATCCCTCAATAAAAGGCTCTACCCCCCAGCTATAGTCTACATTAATCATGGTAATAATAGATAACCTGTGCCTTTTGATTAAAACAGGTGGATCATAAAAGACTAAATGTTCACTTGGGTATTGTAGGGTGAGACCATCCAGTGCATCTTAGTTCACTACTTACAAGAAAAAACTATTAATGATGATGGAAGAAGAACATTTGATAAATTCCACTTGACACTGAATAAATTCAGAGATGGTTATTGCAAAATACTGCAGGTTGTACTAACATTTCATGTCACTTCTTGATGAGGATTCTGAAGAAAATTGTGTCCTGTAATTAACCAAAAATATTGGTTGAAAAAGGGAAGGGAAAAGTATTATTTATAACTAATAAATGCACTGCGCTTTCTTGAAAAGATTTGTAGATTAGATCAAGAAACACTTCTGGAAAAGATGAAGGACAGGTTTTTGCACTTTAAGAGTCTGGTTAGGCCAAACAAAAAAAATTGTTTCCTATTACATGCCTTGAAAAATTAGGGGTAGGTCGGTAGGGATTTTTTTTTTTTTTTTAAATGTTTCCATGGCTATCACCACTCTTTTTCCCCCCATTTTCACAATAAAATATCCACCCACCCAACACTCTGTTTTGAATGCGTGTTTGCAGGTATTCTGTTTTCAGAAATAAACACTAAAGAACACTTTTCAAATGTTTATTTCAAACCATAGACAAACTTCTCACACTGAACATATGCGTTGAACTGTAAAGATGAGCTGTTCAATGTCTACTTCCCATATGGCCTGTAGCAAATGTCTTTTATGCCTTTTTGAAAGTACTAATACTGTTTACTAGATGTATGTACATGTTTATATCCCCAATAGAAAGAAATAAAACTAGTGTGAATACCACTACAGCAGAAATTAGTAGTATTAATATTGTATGTCTACCCCAATAGGAAAACAAGCAAAGGAACATTTCAAGCATAGGCTTATCAGTATTATGCTCCATGCAAATTAAAATATAATATGCCATACAATACCCTATGAATATTTTTTTTCTGAAAAAAAATGTACACAACACTAAAATTGCTGTTTACAACTTTGAAAGGCAACAATTAATATTACTACATTTGTATCGGGAAATATATTTACTGATTTTATACCTGAATAATGTATTCTCCTTCTGAATCTGCAGATGTCTTTAAAAAAATACCAAGTCTCGTCAATGAACAGCTGCCTGACATTATTGAATAGCTCATCCTTCTTGTTCAGCTTTGCTCCACTGACACCCGCACTGATGTAAAAAAATAATAATTTGAAATCAATCATTGATTTCAAATGCAGTTTTTTTTATTTATTTATTTATTTATTTATTTATTTCAATGCAGTTGAGCCAAAGTTGTGAAGCATCTGCATCTGGACTTATCATGACATGTTCCATGTCGGCATGGTGGTGTAGTGGTTAGCACGGTTGCCTCACAGCAAGAAGGTTCTGGGTTCGAACCCAGCGGCCGGCGAGG
>JANZLB010000023.1:61181002-61191774 GCA_026167865.1 Notarius quadriscutis | reverse complement strand
AGAGACAGACAGAAACAAAAAAAGAGAGAGACAAAGAAAAGAGAGAGAGAGAGAGAGAGCCTCTTTCCTCCTGGTTGTGACTACACTTCCCAGAATCCCCCGCGCTTCAGGCCCCGGATGTCTATCGCGCCGGAAGAGAAGTGAAGGTCCTTTCCAGCCATCTTGTGGCATCTAGCAGCGAGAAGTTCGCACCGAGCCTCGTAGAATCGGAGGAGAATCCTGCTGAAGGGGCGCCATCATGCCCGGACATCTGCAAGAAGGTTTCGGCTGCGTCGTGACCAATCGGTTCGACCAGTTATTTGATGATGAAGAGGATCCGTTCGAGGTGTTAAAGCAGGCGGAGAGCAGGAAGAAGGACGCGGCCGCTCCGGGGGCCGCCAAGACCGCGGCTCAGGCTGCCAAGCAGCCCCGGAAAGAGTCGCAGAAGGACAGGAAGGCTCCTCTGCCCGATAAGAAGGAGGAGAGCACGGCGCCGGTGCCTCTGAAGAAGGAGGGTGAGCGCGGCTCCTCAGCGCGGCGCGGCTTCGCTGCTGCTGCCGGTGCTGCGTGTTGTTGTTATTTACTCTTCCTCACTCGCTCCTCATGGCTGCACGCGCGCGCTCCAGACACGCCATGAGGTTGTGCTGCTGCTGCTCATAAGTAAACGCACCCCGGGACAAACGCGCTGCTCTTCCACACGCGCGCTCCTCAGTGTGGTGTTTCTATCTCACCACCTTTTAAACTATTCTTTCTTTGTTTTTACGCGTGTGTGGGTTTTTTTTTTAAGCGACCCTGTTGCTAATGAACCTGGGCCTCTCCTCTTTTTTTTTTATGTTGTCACGTTAGCCGTTAGCCTGCTTAGCTACTTTTCAACCTGGGCCGAATCCTAAACGGGTCCGTGTTGATCCGCGGAGTGCACTACTTCCAGAGTCGAGTCCCAGCTCCATGTGTAGTGCGCTTGTGTGGAAGGGGTCGCGCGCCATTTAGGAAGCGACCTCCTTTTTCATAAGCGTTAAGCTAGCATGATAACAAAAAATACTTGGAGTTTGACGTCCATTTTCTTTTCTGTCGACGCCGAAAACGTACAATGAGGACTGTTGGACGGTAGAGCGTATTATTTATTAAGTCTTTGGGCCAAAAAGAATTGCTTAATTACTTTTTTTTGGAAGAAAAAACGTTCAGGCTAGCAGCAACTAGACACTCTTGGGACCTCGTGGTCGGAGGGAAGCGTTCAAGAGCCACCTCGATTTTGAATCTGTGTCTATATTTTACATTTAAGGCGACAAATAGTTCACTTTTATATCTTCAAAGCTTTGTTAGGCTTTTTAATTCTGCTTGGAAATGGTTTAATTGATGCAAACTCTGGGGGGAGGACATATTTTTAATAGGAAGAACAATATTAGTTGGAAGGAAGCGTTCAAGAGCCACCTTGATTGAGTCTGTCTGTTTAATTCTATTTTACATTTACGGTTCACTTTTATATCCTCAAAGCTTTATGCTTTTTAATTCTAATTGGAAATGGCTTAATTGATGCAAACTATGGGGGAGAAAAACATATATTTTTAATAGGAATAACAATATTAGTTTGAAGGAAGCGTTCAAGAGCCACCTTGATTTTAAGTCTGTTTAATTCTGTTTTACATTTAAGGCGACAAACAGTTCACTTTTATATCCTCAAAGCTTTGTTAGGCTTTTAATTCTGATTGGAAATGATTTAATTGATGCAAATTTCAAGGGGGAAAAACATTTTTATAGGAATAACATTAGTTGGAGGGAAGTGTTCAAGAGCCACCTCGATTTTGAGTCTGTCTATATTTTACATTTAAGGCAACAAACAGTTCACTTTTATATCCTCAAAGCTTTGTTAGGCTTTTTAGCTTTGTAATTCGGCTTGGAAATGGTTTAATTGATGCAATATTAGTCTTTATAATGCAGTCTGGATGACCATATAAGTGCCTCCAAAGCATCTGTGCATTTATCTATCAGCATCCTATTTACTGTAAACATCACACGAGGAATTTAAAAAAAAAAAAAGAATTAATTCGTATGCATAAAAGTCCAGCTTCTTGTCATTGTGATTAACACATCACTAAAGATCCCAAAAGTGCAAGTGATGCAGTTGATTACAGTATGAATACTGTTTTAGTGCACATCCGTGCGTGCTGTTATGTTCTCATCTAAGTTTTTTTGGGTGTGACCATTTTCATGTGTCAGGCAGCTCTTGTAACAGACACACCCAAAGGCTCGAACACGTGCTTGGCCTGTGTGTGTGTGTGTGTGTGTGTGTGTGTGTGTGTGTGTGTGTGTGTACACACACTTGAAGAAAATGAGCATACAGTGTGTTCAATTTGATCCACTGATCCAAAGTGAGTTATTTCCATGCCGGTGCAGATCAGGGTCTGTGAGTGGGTCAGATTTAGTCTGTGCTGGACAGGTGCAGGGACGGACAGCTGTGTCGGCCATGGAAGCTATTTTGGTGTGTGGACTGGAGACCAAGCTCTCTTCCTGTGACCTGGTGCTGCACTATTGCATCACTGTTGTTGTGATTAGATAATGAAATTGAAGCATGCTAAAACTATTCAAAAGCAGTTGCTTTTGGGATTCGTAGTTGACTTGGGCTTTTTAAAAGAAAATGCATTTGGTTAAACTGTCCATTGTGTGTGTTTCTCAGGCATGAGGAGGATGGGCCGGCGGCCGGAGCAGCAGGCTCAGCAGGGATCCCAGCAGCATCAGCAGGGGAGTCAGGGTGAGGGTCGTCCCCAGCCAGAACGACGCACTGAGAGAAGGCCTCCACGCGAGCGCCGATCAGATAAACCCGCTGAGGACAAGCCAACTGAGGGTGGAGATTTCTCCGTGGAAAAGTGAGACTTGCTTCTTCTCAATCTATTTATCAGGAAATCAGGTCTGCACCTGATGGCTTGCACAAGCATGCCTGAGAATCCATATAGACTTGGATGAATTTTACAATACCATGCTGTGTGTGGGGTGTCATGCCATGCACACTGCTTTGGTGAGATGGAAAATAGCGTCTTATAACGTAATACCAATTTTAATCACGGTCCCTTTCCCTCTGACTCCACCCCCTTTGTTGTACTATGATTTGGTTTGCCATTTATGGAAACGTCGAAGAGATGAGCAACTGTGTGCTGGCTGGGGGAGGAGCTAATTTCTGGCCCAGAAAAATGTGAATAGCAGATTGAAACAGACAGATCTCTCTTAAAGCAGTACGACTAAATCATGACGAATTATAAATCTGAAAATTACAAATTGTAATTTTCAGAAATGATTAGTGTTTAGGCCCTTAAAGTGTTTGGGTTGTTTGTGCTGTTGCATTCAGCGTTTTGATTGATTAAACTTTGTATGGTCAGGAACTGGTGCAGATTTATTATAATAATAATTATTCTATCCACATTCACTGGTTATGAGCAATCGTGTGCTCTGATTGGCTATTCTATTACTCGGATATTAGCTCATATACCGTGAGTAGAGAAAAACAAAATGGCGGAGCGTGTTGCTGAACCAACTGAAGACGAAATAAAAACTACTCAAAAAAAAAAGCAACAAAATATGGAATAAAAGTATTTGATTGTAAGAACGTGTATATTTTTATTTTTCAAGAATTATTTTAATAGCATTTTTTACAGATTGCTGCTGTCAAGTTTTTTGCAAATTTGATTAAAAAATACCGTTTCTCAAAATCCAGTGAATATGGATAGAAGAAGAAAAGTTATTCCACTCAATCTTGTCATACATTGCTTATAGCTGGCGCAGTGCTTCGCACCTCGTCAGCTCAAGTATGACTCGATTTCATGGAATAACTGTTAATTATCCCTTCAGGATCACCCTTTAATTGACTGTATATCTGAGGATTACTACAAATCATGCAAAACGTTTTCCAGTACAAGTGATGAGAATAAAGTCTGATTTTAATGCATATTTAAAAAAAAAAAAAAATAGGCTGTTGTTCTGAATGAACCCTCAGTTTAAGTTTCCAAGTTCAAGTGTTTGTGAGGATGAGCCATGGATTATAATATTTCTTCTCTTCAGGTCTGTTAGCGAGCGGCCGTTCCGAGGCCGTGGCGGAGGCAGAGGAGCCCGTGGAGGTCGAGGCAGAGGCATGGGCCGCAGCGACGGATTCGACTCGCGCGGAAAACGTGAATTCGACAGGCACAGCGGCAGCGACCGGTCGTAAGTGATTCCAGTGCCTTTAAAACTGCTTTAGATCATTCTTTCTTCTGAAGTTGATAAATGAATAGCTTCTTCATCTCAAAGTTAAATCTGAGTGTTTGTTTCAGCAGCCTCAAACCAGAAGAAAAGCGAGGAGGTGGAGGATCTCATAACTGGGGCACCGTCAAGGACGAACTGAGGTCAGTGTAACAGCAGGAGAGCCATACACCTGGAATCGGGTCTAAATGTTATTAATCTGCGACGACTAGACACTGTGTGTGTGTGTGTGTGTGTGTGTGTGTGTGTGTGTGTGTGTGTGTGTGTGTGAGAGAGAGGTATCAGGATGATTTGTAGGTGCACCATGGAGGTAGATTGGTCCACTGATGATTGGAAAAATATTTGCTGTTGATTGATTTGCAGTAAAAAAAAAAAAAATCCTGCTTGCTGTGTACGTTTAAAGGAAACGCTCCAGTGCGAGTCGTATCACTTCACAAACTACACACGTTAACTGAGTTTCCTATCTAAAAGCATTAATGCACGCTGTGCGTTACGCGGCGTTGGTTGGTTAAACCTTTTCTCTGTTTTACAGTGAGCTTGACCAGTCAAATGTCACAGAGGAGACCCCTGAGGGAGAAGAGCACCCGCCTGCTGACTCTGAGAACAAGTGTGTATACGTCAGGGTTTTTTTTTTTTTTCTCTCCCCTCTCCCCCACCCAAATGTATTTTTTGTTAGGACTCAAATTAGTGTTTCTTTGGGTGTCTTAGCACAAGGACCGAATCTATTAAATATCTTGGTTTTTAAATGTTCTACTAGCTATCCTGAATACTCAAATACTCACCTTCACTATATGTATGTATGAGAAAAGTAAAGGATCTTTTGAATAAAGTAAAACAGTAATACAGCCTTTCTCAACCGGGGTGCCGCCAAAAAATTATATATTCTAACATTGAAATCAATACAATGAATTAAAATTCCAAAAAACGATAGTTACACTAATGCAGATCGTCGCCGCCTCATGCATCATCAAAATTTGTCTCACGGCCCCCTTTCCCATGTCACAACGTCACTGCCGGGGACTGCGTATATTTTATATGGGGGTGCCTTGAGAATTTACATACTTCTGAAGGGTGCCGTGACTGAAAAAAGGTTGAGAAACGCTGCAATAATAGGCTAGAAATCTGGTAGCCCCTTGTGTCTGAAGTTAAAAAATTTGAGTGTATTCAGACTCGGATTTATTGTCATTCAACCATGTGACATAAGAACGAGACGCAGTTACCCAGGTGTCAGTGTGCGCAGCGTGAATAAATAAATAAGTAAAATAGCTAAATAAATAGAATAAACTAAGATTGGATTTAAAAATAGAATAAACTAAAATAAAAGCTATCAAGATATTAAAATCCAAAGGACAGTGAAAGTATTGTCATTAGCTTTAGGTGAGGTAATTAGGTATTTTATGGATAGGAGTGTTTTACTGCAAGATACACCACTCTCATTTTTCAAATGAGCTCCATCTGGGACATAAATCTCTATTTTTTTTGCGGTGCGGTTTCCATCAAATCCTGCGCTCTGAGTGGCTGGCAGGCAGGTCTGTATCCCATGATACGGACCTCTGGTGACTCGCTCGTTCACAACAAACATAGTAGAATTTTTTTGTCAACCTTTATTTATTTTAAATAGATAAGATTATCAAAAATATTATGTCTTTGCCAGCATTTCTCAGGAGAATAGCATTAATTTTACAGCATGGATAGCGATAATGACAGTGTTCAGAGCGAAAGCGAGTTTTATTACCCTGAGGAAGAAGAAATGAAATAAAACATTTCAGAAGAAAGCTAAAAACCTCTAACTTGCTAACGCCGAGCAAAAACATGTCTGAATCCTGAATGACTCCTATTTGTATAAATAGGGGACTACATGGTCGGCAAAATGTAGTTTTTTTTCCTGCCATGGAAGTGCACTTGTATACCGAGGAGGAAGCCATTTGCATTACAGCCGTNNNGAATGAGGATTCAAAATGGCGGCTCGGCTCGGTTTTCCCTTTCGGGCGCTCTCGTTTTCTGTTAGAATTTGGTAAAGGAAAAAATATATTATTTACCAGCTTAAGGTCGGTCCATACCGTATGGTGAAATACCGTGACCTCGGCCTTGGTCAGTACTTTCAAGACCTCGGTCATGGTATTTCACGATCCGGACCTCCCAGCTGGTAAATAACGTGTCACTCGTGAGAAAATTGATAGTTTTGATAAATTTGGCTGTGTTTTGTTTGTGTTAATATAATAAAGAAAATCAGACGGCTTAAAGATATGAAGTTTTTCTTGTGCTGAAAAACTCACGTTTTTCATATGAAATACGTCGCGGATCTGAGCGACGTATTTAAATAATATTGGCTGGTCTTGAGTGGTATATCAGATATATTCCATTCAGCTAGCATGATACTGAACGAGTCGAAGACGAGTAGCTGAATGGAAGATATCTGATATACCATTTAAAAAAAAAAAAAGACAGCTGATATTATACATGCACATTCCTTTTGGGTGTTTAACTAAGCAAACCTGGCGGCCACGTTGGTTTACAAATTCGATCACTCGCTAGTGCGGACGTTTTATGTCTCCGACGGGTGATGTCATCCATGCAATATTATGAAGTTTTGATAAATTTGGGTGTTTTTTGTTTGTCAGTGTGTCGATATAATAAAGAAAATCACACGTTGGCTTGAAGATATAATATTTATCTTCTCGTGTTAAACTTGTATTTTTCATACGAAATGCATCGCGGCTCTGAGTGACTTATTTAGAGAGCATGATATTGAACGAGTCGAAGACGTGTAGCTGAATGGAATATATCTGATATACCATTTAAAAAAAAAAACAGCCAATATTATAATATGCGTTCCTTTCGGGTGTTCAGCGCGTCTTTCTTTCAGTTTTGCGTGTTTAAAGACGCAAACGTGGCAGCTGTGTTTTGTCACAGTCGCTCGCTAGCACGGAAGTTTTATGTCTCCAACATGTCATGTTGTCTTGGCAACCATGCAATATCATAAGCCATATTCACTGCTCCTTCTCTATTGATTGGAGTGATGTAATACATGTAGGATAAGCGAACAATAGTGCATGCTATCAAACCAAATGAATGAAAACTGCTAGAAGGGGATAGAATACCCCCCCCCCCCCTTTTTTTTTTTTTTTTATTCCATGGAGTGTGAGTGTGTGTATGTATGTATAATAATTCCTGATATTTCACTCTGACGATGTCACTCCCTCTGTCAAAATGGCATTAATTCGTCTCCTTGCTTTTTTTGGGCGTGTCTATATAATATAAAGAACAGTACACAGTAGCGTGAAGATATGAAGTTTTTCGTTTTTCTCATGTTGAAGATAAGCTTCATATCTATGCTGTAATGTCCTCTGTATTTTGAGTTTCCACTGAAACCGGATATCGGCTGTGTTTAAAACGGAGAGCAATAAAATGTGGACGGTGTTTAAGTACGATGTTGAGGTGGGTTTGTGATCAGCTTGTGCAGCTGCACTTATTAGAACAGGCACTTATAATAAAAGTGAAAAGGCAGTTTGGCTTAACAGAAGGTGTGTAGTATAGATGGAACGTTTAGTTTGACAGCCATGTGTAGTTCGTGAAGATGCTCCAGTACTTTAATCACGTGAATTGATTGTAATTTATAATCGTGTAAGACCTGGATCAGGATAGCGATTCATTCCTCTGTTAATAATAAAGTCACCAGAGGCACGCTGACGTCTCGATGTGGTTTTGTCTCAGGGAGAACGAGGTTGAGGAGGTGAAGGAGGAAGGGGCGAAAGAGATGACCCTGGACGAATGGAAAGCCCAGCAGGACAAAGAGAGAACTAAGGTCGAGTTCAACCTTCGCAAGGCCAATGATGGATCTGACTGGAAGAAAGGATACCTGCTGCACAAGTCCAAGACCAAGGATGTAAGCGCTGTGGCTGAATATCACCTCTCCGACACGTCGTCTTTTCTTTATGAATATCGTTTGTAATTACAAATACTTTTCCTCATGGCATTTGCAAAAAGAGGATAGAGCTTGATTTTTGTGTGTGTTGCTTCGAAATGAGAATTGTCCAGTCGATAGAACATTTAAAGCCTGGTAATCTGTAGTGGGTCAAAATCTCAAATCACTAAAAATTTGCTTTAAAGATGAGATGAAATTAAAACTGCTGCTCTTCTGGTTGGTCAGACTCCATTAGATGACTCCGCTAGCGATCACCACTTCCGCAAGCCCGCCAATGACATCACGTCCCAGCTGGAGATCAACTTCGGAGACCTGGGCCGCCCTGGACGTGGCCGTGGAGGACCTCGTGGAGGAAGAGGAGCCCGTGGGGGCGGACCTGGCAGACCGCCTCGTGAGCGCAGGACTGATAAGGTGGGTGGAGTCGTCATCTGATGGGGAGTTACACTGCATGTATCAGTTATGTGGTACAATAAAGCACAGAATAATTTACCACATTGGTAGTCAATGTGACGCATCTCTGCACGTCAGTCTTAATTTTTACTATTTTCTGCTGCATAATGACGACCATCGTTAGGACCATGCAGTGAAGTGGACAAGTAAAAACTATTACGCTTTAAATTAGTAATGATGAGACTTTTTTTTTTTTTTAAGTAGTTGTGTAATGTATCAATTTAGGGCATGAAGATCTGAATTGAAAACTTGTTTAATTTTGTGAAGACTTGTGTTTTTTTTTTTAAGTTATGAACATTTGAAAATTTAGCGTTTTTATAAAATTTCCATTTCTGCCCAGTGACAAACCAGCAATCATTTTCCATTCCTGGTGGGGGAACCTCAATCAGAAATTAATAGACCAAAAAGACTAAAAGAAATAGATTTGATAATTTTGAATTTGAATGAACCCTATCACTGTACCAGTGAAATTGACAATCAGCCTGTCCTTACATACATACAATTGACAGAGGGGAAGTAGACAGGACAGGAAGACGGGGATAAAAGAAAAATACAGAGTAACATGAGGAGAGGGGAGGAGAAAAAAGCAACCCCACACTATGCTCCTATGAGGAGTATAGTGTGGGAACATTTAAAAAAAAAAAAAAACCTCAGCACATAAGCACAAAATAACACAACACAAGTACACTTTACAACATGAAGACTTGGTAGGGGGAGGTAACCCAGCGCAAGCAAGCAGCCGTCCGCTCCTGCAGCCATGATGGCACTGGTCACGCACCCGCTTGTCGCACTGGGGGTGAAGCAGCGACTGCGGGAAGAGGGGGAGGAATAACAGATGTATCGTAGGAAGGTGTAGCAACACCAGTCTTGATGGGATTAGTACTCATCATTTTCCAAAAGACCGGACAATAAGAGAGAAATGGGAGCGCTTGGTCTACACAGGCTGTGCACTGAAACCGTGCAAAGCTCGCGCAGCCTGCTGGCGCTTCCGCAGCTGACGTCACGAATCTGGCTCCAGACTCGCTTGGGATTTTTCCAGATGCGTTTTTTTTTTTTTTTTCCCCTGCTGTAGACAGACAGCCTTGTGCAAAATTACCCTTCTGGATGAGCGTGTAAAGGGACGTACTTAAGTGAAAACTTAATACGACTCTGGACTGAACGCCACGGTGAACGCATTGCTGTAATCAGAGGCGGTCCAACCAAATATTAGACTGCGTGAGGATGTTTTTTTTTTGTGGCAGGGCAGTGTACAGACACAGAATAAAATGGAAAATCCAGAACCGTGTGAAAAGCCCACCTAGTGGATTCAACCCTGGGAGGAGGAAGAACCGGTTCCTGCTGCTGAGCTCTCTTTTTAAACCTCTGACTGCGTCTCAGCTTCAAACTGCTTTTAACTGCAGTCTTGTAGTCGGAGATGATTTTCCGAATTCGCTCCTCAAAAAACGCAGACAGACGCAGAGTCATACTGTAAATCTGCAAAAATAAACAAACAAATATACTGAACATTAGGCACAGCGTCATGGTCTGTGTACGAGCGTTATATAGAACAAAAGCAGGGCATTTCAAAACGACTTGACCGAATTATTTAAGCGTGGAGAAGAAGTTTTACGCAGACCATCACAAAAGTGTAGGAGTAACGCACGTCACCGGCACATGAAAGCATTAAGAAAACAATTCCCAAAAAAGGTCAGTGAACTTACCTTTGAACGTTTGTTTGGCGTGTAGGCTTTCGCGTTAGCAAAAATAAGCCTGGTGTCTTTGCATAGTTCGGTAGGGTTTTCATAGCGGTCTTCTTCAAGGGTGCGCCGGACGGTCCCCAAATCCATAGGAGTGTCGATGATTTCTAAATAGTCCTAGAGCAGAGACATGCAATTAGATTTAACTCCCCAACAAGATCATTCCTGATTCAATACGATTCAATAAACTTTGGACAGGAAATCTTTGGTTGTGCGGGTTTTGGACTTTAGAATCAAAATGACGACGGCAAATGAAAAATATAAACTGCAGTACAGGTAGTCATCGACTTGCGACCTATGCGACTTACGACCGATCGACTTTACGACCGTCTAGTTATGACTGGCAAGTGTTTCCGCCCCGGCCTCTCGCCGCGCACGACAGTTTCCGCCCCGGCCTCTCGCCGCGCACGACAGTTTCCGCCCCGGCCTCTCGCCGCGCACGACAGTTTCCGCCCCGG
>JANZLB010000023.1:58922354-58935623 GCA_026167865.1 Notarius quadriscutis | reverse complement strand
GCTCTGTTGATAGTGGGCGGGGCTTGCTTGCTGAGCGATGAACTAGCTAGTGTTAACCCTCTCTCATGTTATTTGCCTTGTTGATAGTGGGCGGGGCTTGCTGAGCCATAAACACGCTTTTTATCTATAGCCTATTAACTAAAATAAAGCAGTCAAGCAGTAATGTTAGTCCAACACAGTAGCAGAGATGGTTTCACATAAAGGCAGCACCAGCCAGCGTCAAATGGTGCAGTTGGAGTCTTGAGCTCGGACTTGACTCGGATCAATAGTGGACTCGACTCAAAATTTTCTTTAATGACTCAGACTTGAACACTGGGGACTCGAAACTGGACTTGGACTCGAGGTTTAATGACTTGACTGCAACACTGGATTGGTGACCTGTCCAGGGTGTACCCTGCCTCTTGTCCAGTTTCACCTGGGATTAGCTCCAGCTTCTCCCACAATCCTTAGTAGGATAAGTGGTATAGATAATGGCTTGATGGATGGATGGATGGATGGACGGATGGACGGACATGTTGTTATTGGAAAACAGTCAATTTGGGATGGTAACCTGAACTCAGATTTCCATCATGCTGCAAAACACCACCTCGTCATTCCTTTAGCATCATTTCTGTTTTCCGTATACATCTTGATTTGGTTTCAGTTTGAAATATAAATAAACCTAATGAGCAAGCCAGAGATGACAATGACAAAAAAAAAAAGTCCCTGGGATGACATGAGGAACAAACCGCAAGAGGAACCATACTCAGAAGTGAGCTATTCTGGGTGACACTGGCCTGGGATTGTAAATCATTCCTCTTCCACAACTGTATCCTATTAATTCAACTGGTACTAATGGTATTACTTTCATCATGTTGAAAGGGTGTTCAGTTTGAGGCTCATAGGATTTATGATTACAGCAGCAGCAGTTCCTAGGTACAAGTCTACAATACCAAGGTGAATTCTACTGATGAAAAAGGCGAGACTTAATAATAATAATAATAATAATAATAATAATAATAATAATAATATCATCTTAGATTACGCATGTGGGACCATCCACAGCAATCAATTATAGTTAAGTTGTGAGTCACTGTGTTCTTCACTGTTAGTGCGAGGAAACACATCCAAACTCTTGTCTGTGTTTAATTGCACACATTAGGCTGAAAAATGTTGTCATGAATTACATTCACTGCAGCGATTTCTGTGAGAAGAGAAGCAGAGTGAGAGAAATGTGTGTGTGCGTGTGAAAATGGATTTAGACTGTTGTGGTTACATTTCCTGTGATGAAGCCTATTCATCCTCTTCTAGTGCCAAAGGAATCAGACAGTCAATTTTTTGCTATGAAAGCACCATCCTCTCCCAATATTTATTCCATTTCTAGCAAGCTTTAGACCTGAATGGAAACATCAAATCAACTTGGAGGTGTTCAACAGTGTGTGAGTCTACAGTCTGGCACTGTTTCATTAAAAGGCCTGCTCAGGACTTCACCACACTGCCAAAACAAGTTGTTTTTTTCCTCCCTTCAGCTAAACTTTAAGCTGGTGCTTGTATTGTGTGATCCAGTTTAACACGGACTGAACCATCTGCATAGTTGCTTTTAAATATGTCAATGCAGAGTGTGACCTAGCCTTCCTCTCAGGTCAAGATTAGTCTACAGTTGTTTCCCTTATCTCATATCTCTTCCTTTTTCACAGGCAACACGCACACACACGCGCGCGCGCACACACACACACACACGAACACACACACACTATTCTCTCTAATCCCATAAACACTGTCATATATAAACTATAGTATATCCACTTTTGAACAGCCACGCCCCCCAACCCCTCCCACACATAGATTTGGCCCTGAGATTCTCCTCATTGCTATGGTAACGACTGGTCGTCTGGTGTCAGTCAGGTGTTTCCGTGGTAACTGCTGGGTTATGACTGGCCAGAGGTCTTCTGGGATATGAGGAGCAGATGGCATTATGGGATGTGTTAGTCATCCGTGACATCCGCCCTTTGAGAACCAGCTGAGCCTTATAGACTGACCACGGAGGATGAATGTTTATATACATATATGAGTGTGTGTGTGTGTGTGTGTGTGTGTGTGTGCGTGCATAAAGACTGACTGAGCTTGACAAAGAGTACCTAATTGACTCTGCCAGTCCTTTTGACACTTAGCCCACTCCTCAAGGGTTCACTGATGAAAAGCTGCTCATTTGGGGTGTGTGTGTGTGTGTTTTACCCAAATTGACAGTTGGAAATATGCTTTATACCGTACATCAAAAAATTCTCTGAAGTTTAATTAATTTTCTGGGACATTCAAAGAAAGACTCTGCGTGTGTGAGAGAGAGAGAGAAACTGAAATAAGGGGTAGGCGGAAAACCTCCATTATGACTAGTGTAATTTTTTTACTACAAGGTTGAGCTGCTCAGATACATCTACCAAGGACAGATGGAAAATGTCACACACACACACACACACACACACACACACACACACACACACACACACACACTTTTGTACTTATATCTTTGTGGGGACACTCATTGACATAACGCATTCCCTAGCCGCTTACCCTAACCTTAACCATTACAACTAAATGCCTAACCCCAACCCTAACCTAAACCTCATTCTAGCCTGAACCCTAAAACTAAGTCCCTCATACCCTCAAACAGCCCTTTGAAGAAGTGAGGACCAGCCAAAATGTCCTCACTTCCCTAAAATGTCCTCGCTCTGTTGGTAAAAAACATATTCCAGTCCTCAGTATGTAGCAAAAACAAGTACTATATAGTAAAAAGAAAAATAACTGACACGATAACTCATTAAAAAATCATACTCGGTTAGTCAGCTGTGCAGTAGCATTTATGTGGAGATACATATTGTATACCTATTACCTAATCTATTCATCTAAACACATTTAATTCAAACATTTGTACTTGTAAGAATTCAATAATTTACATCTCAAAAAACCTCAAGGCTTTGTTCACATAGCAGCACAAATGTAAGTTATGTTTTAACTGCCATTTTCTTTTAGTGCATATAAGGGCCCAAATCTAATGTCAATAGTTTCTATTTGTGCAGGTTGGACTGTAATTGCTTTTGCATGTCCATATTTGTTGGTATAGTAATGATGTATGTGTGTGCACAGACAAAGCTGTCGCTAGTGGGGTGAAAGGTCAGGAAAATTGCAGAGGCCCAGATCTGCAGGGGGGCATTGTGATGTCTGATTATTTTACACAAAACAATTAAAGATGGCGTGGAGTCTGGAGCAATATTCTTTCAGGGAATTTCTAGCTCTGTCCCTGAGTGCTGGGCATGTCATTAACTAGAACGCTAATTCCCAACATGACTGGGTTATATTTTTTGTAAGGAGGTACACTCATGGTTTTGAGCATATCCAGTGCAGACATCTTTGATAAAAACTGAACATATGCCATTTTTGTCGATCCTGTCACTATAGGTAATACAGCTGGATGAAGGTTTTCCTTTATGTTGTTTTTCATTCATATTGTGTATCTTGAAATCTTTACCACTAAAAAAGAAATAAATAAAAAAACCCAGCTTCCATTCCATTTGTATGAAGCAGCTTCAATGACCAGGAATTTCAGTTTCTGAGCTGCTGCAAATAATAGTTCTCAGCATATTTTGCTGTCTAATACAGTGCCTGAGTGTGTAACACATACTATTTGCAAGGATGAGGGTAAAAATAACTACATTTATGAGAAATCAATCTGAGACTAGATCAAGAATCCAATCAATCCAGTTGTATTGAGTGACACTCCAACGCTGCTGCACCAGTGTAACAGTCTCACTGTGTTTTATCATTTGCTATCTAAAGCGCATGCTGAAACGCAGCTTACAAATATGCTTTAGCAACACGCTTCATTTATCAGGAACTTAAGTTGAAGCTGCTGCAAACAATATTTCTCTCAATATATCTCACATATTTTGCTGCATAATGCAGTGCCTGAGAGTTTAACACACAAATCAAGTAAACCAGCTGAATAGCTTCTAGTTTGCAGTTTTGGGGAATAAAATTGACTACATATTGCTTCATTCAAATCCGATTCCACGCTTCATTTTTAAAAGCACAAATGTACAGTACTGTGCGGGCACATGGAAAGAAATCCTGTCGACCAAAACTGGGTTAACATAATTAAATTAAATGTTTCAACATTTCAAAAAATACTATAAACAGCAGTAAGCCATAATAAATGAAACAAAGTCAATATTTGGTGTGAGACGACCCTTTGCTTGAAAAAAATAGTAGTCTCAGGTACAATGAGTGCAATTTTATAAAGAAATGAGCTGTAGGTTTTACTGAGCATCTTACAGAACCAGCCACAGTTCTTCTGGACACTTTGTCACACTCGCTTCTTCATTTTGCACCAAAACCCAGCAGCCTTCATTATGTTTTCTTTTTTAATCTGAAAAGTCCTCTCTTATGTAATACGCTGCTCAGATACAAACTTTTTTGTTTTCTGTAACATTTAATTTTGTGCTGGAAAATGAATGTTTGGACTCTAAAATGTTTTTGTACTGACTCAATAATGTACAAGCCATAAAACTGAAATCTATAACAGTTTGTATGAAAAAAAACAGGGTGCCTAAGACTTTTGCACAGTACTGTATTTTATATATATTTCAGTAATGCACATTAATGCAGAAATAGACGTTTAAAAAATACATGACTTTGCTGGCCATGAAAGCAATTCATAGATTTTTCTCATTAGTAGCTTTGCTTTGAACAGACATGATATGCTACTCTGATCATACTAATGAACTCAGCTGCATAAATGTGGAATAATTTGTTTCAGGGATGCGCTGTCCTGAAGTCGCTTTTGATCTGGGTTCATACAGAGGACATTAAGACTCCTGCTGTAGCAGGGCAGTGGGTGGAAGAACACCCCCTGTTGGCCAGGGCCTTTCCGTCACTGAATCCTCCCTCATTAGCTCTATAACTTGTAGTGCTAACTGACTTTAGGTGAACTCATCCAAGGAACATGAAGCCAAATAACAAGCACAGACACAGACGAGTCAAACTTGCTCCTACCACCTTGTTAAGTTTGTCCTCGCTCTCTGTCATCCCTTTGCCTCGTCTGAGCTGAGAGGAGGTGCACAGGTAACCCTGCATAGGGCGGGTCTGGGTGGATGATATTCAGGGGCGCGCACACACTTTCTCTGTGATGATTTTTTTATGCTGTTATTTCTGCCTGGCTCTAGGCTCAAAAGCAGTATGAGTAACGGCACCCTGCCAGGCTTGGTGCAAGGGTCCCTGGCTATAAAGCATGCCAGGATCCCAGAGCCCCCAAGGGCCAGACAGCTAGCAGTCTGGGGCCACGGTCAACTGGAGTTCAGCCCTTTGAAAAGTGCTGGCAGATTGCTAGCGGCGGATTGGACGTCTTCCTGCCACATAGCAATGAATGAATTCAGCTCATCACTCTGCACTAGCTCTGTGAGACAGAGTCAGAAAAGACAGAGGACAGAAGAGAGAACTTTGTGGGCTACATCTGGCAAGTGTACCGGTCTGGTCCAACTCTGATCAGTCCCAGTGGGACTTCTCTGAATGGGGAGAAAGGGAAAAGTGAGAAAAATCCCAATACATGTACATGTCACTCTATACGGGTTTAGTAGCGTTGGGAGTAAAACAGAAAGAGTTTTCACGAGTCTCTTTTTCTTGCCTTGACTCACTATTTTCTTTAGATACTCCTGGGTATCACTTCAGCATGAGGGTTTTTTAGGTTACCTCATTATTTTGAGCATAATTCTTTACAATATTTCAAACCGGATTCTTTGCAGCCGTCTTACTCTGGGGTCCTAATTAGAAAAGGATTGTGCTGCTTGGGTCATCTGCATTATTTATTGATCATGTTGTAATTAGCATTTTAAAGACCAACTGATACATAGTGTAAGCAATCTCAATTCTTTTCACAAGCTGCTAGGACAGAAAATGGTTTTAATTACAGGTCTGGCAAAAGCACCAGCAAAGATGATTTTCATCTGTTAATGTCTGTTGGGTATTGATTGCAAAGGATTTGCTTCCAAGTACAAAATATGACAAAATCACGTTCATTTTCAGCCAGACTTCAGGAACAATGTGAAAAACAAAGTACATTCATTTTAATATAGATTAAAATGCACTCAAATTAAAGCTAGCGTTCTGAAATTTAACTCACTAATCATTGTGCTGTGAATGACTGCAGTAACAAGATATCATCAAAATACTTTTTAGATCACAGACAATGTTGTACGTGTTGCAAAATTTTCCATGACTAAATCTGTAGTCAGTTTGCACCTTGCTTGGAATATTGAACAGCTGGTCTTCACTCAGTAATGCACAGAAAGTGCTATTGTTTTGACTCAGTGTCTTGTTCAGAGTGAACTGATAGTGAGTTCCACAGTAATTGGATGCATATCAACAATAGAGCACTAACACTACATCCAGCACATTATTGTGTTCAAATAGGGAATCTATTGTCTCATACTGAGATCCAAACAATACAATATTATGCCTCTCTGTTGGAGTATACCAGTAGACTTCATACTGCCTCATGTAAATCAGACCACATAAAAATGTTTGTTAGAGCATGTCTTTCCATGAATATAAAAACCAGAGTAATCTGATCGGGATGAAAATCTGCTGTTTCAACATGTCTTCACCTAAAATTGATGATTAATAATTGGGCAAAGGTGAAAATATTGTGTGAAAACCATAAAAGAATATGAAGATCTATAGCTAAAGCAGCTCTTTACTGGTTTTGGGCAATGGGCTCTTCGAGTATGGCTCTGTGCTACAGCAAGAGGAAATGTGTATTTAGGCACTTTCATTTTCATTATTTAATATACATATTTATTATATCCACATTCACTGGATAGGAGCAATCGCACGCTCTGATTGGCTACTCTACTACAAGGATATCAACTCGTATACCGTGAGTAGAAAAAAGCAAAATGGTGGAGCGTGTTGCTGAACCAACCAAGGATGAAATAAAAACTCTACTCAAAAACAAAACGCCAAAAATACAAAAAAAAAAGCAACAAAATATGGAATAAAAGTATTTAGTGGTAAGAATGTATCTTTATTATTTTTCAAGAATTATTATCGCATTTTTCACAAATTGCTACTGTAATTTAACTGGTTTGTTTACACTGTTTAAATTTTTTTTAGACTGGTTCAAAACTCAAAGTTGTTTGAAAATTACAGAACTGAAATGTCCAAGGAAGAATTATATAAACGCCTAAAGCTATTCTATACCTCGGCACGACACCAAGACGGCATGTTCTACAAAAAAAAAAAAAACACTAAAGTCAATTCATGCAGCCATCAACAGGTTTTTAAGTAGTCCACCTAAGCGGAAATGATTTTGTCAGATGTTTTGTATAAATTTCTTAATTTATCAAATCTGCAAAAAATAACAATAAAATGCTCTGTTTCTCAAAATCCAGTGAATGTGGATAGAATAAAACAGTTATTCCACTCAATCTTGTCACACATGGCTTATAGCCAACTTGGTGCTATCAGCTCATGTACAACTCGATTTCATGGAATAATTGTTAAATATACACACATACTTCCACTGAATACAGCCACTTCAGATTTACACACAATGTCTTTTGTCTTAAGTAAATATAGGTTACATATAAAATAAAACAAAGTTCTACATATGCATAAATATTGAAGAAGAAAAAAAAAGGGTCAAGTAAATTGCACCAGGTGTCATTATAAAAGATGTTTCCATTGGTTGGGAGGATTTCATGCAAAAGTAGCAATCATGGTCAAGTTCTCAGGGACAGCATCCAAAGCCATAAACATTCCTGTCATCACAATTGGTCCAATAAGATGCAACAGGAAAGTTCATGGAAGTACAACGAATTGTCCACTGACAGATTCGCCATGCAAGATTTCACAATGTGCACTCAAACTAATGATAAGGAAGGTAAGGCAGAAGCCTGCAGTCACTTGAGTTGCATAAGAGTTGCAGAATGAACTGAAAGCATCAGGAACAACAGTTACAAGCAGTGAACTGCACCATAATAATCTCCATTCCTAAACCTCACGCAAAACTCCTCTGCTAAAAAAGAACTGGACAGACTTAGGCACAGTGATGCCCAAAATCTAAACATGTCATTGAAGGAAACATGAATGGAGCAATGGACCAGGACATATTGGAGGATGATTTAATCTAATTTCAAGACAAGATCCACAAACATACAGCTAAAGTCCCTCCCACACCAGGATCTGGTCTTCTCAGGCAGTCTCCTGTCCCAGTACTACCCAGCTCTTTGAGGTGCAAGGGTGTGGCATCGATCTCCATTTCCATAGCCCTCGGCCTCTCACCTATTATATAGCTAGGGTTACAGTTGGGGGGGGGGCTAGTCCTCTAGTAACCACGAGAGTTTGACTCCCTACTTGCATCTGTATTACAGCGTACCTCGCCAGATGGCTGTAGGGACCATTTTTTATGATGCTCTTTGGTATGACCCAACCGCAAGTAGAACTCATGATCTCTTGGTTGAGAGGCGGGCACACTAACCACTAGGCCAGCTCACGGTCAACATACAGCTAAAATTATTGGGGGGAAGGTGAAGGTGCTTGCATGGCCCAGCCAATCTTCTGACTTTATTTCTGGTAGATTTTCAAACTTTGGGGAACTGAAAACTATTTGCCCAGAAGAATGGGCCAAAATTGAACTACAATGCTGCAAGAAGCTTACTTGCTTCTTACTATGGATCAGTTTTGCAACAAATCACTGCTGTTGGTAATTTGTGGTGTTTGCCTACCATCAATTTAATTTTTAAACATAACCTTGCTAATGGTTATAAATACATAAAGTACAAGATTATTGTTCTGTCTGGAATTTTATAAATTCATATCCTGGCCCATTCGTGCTGGCACTGTTGTGTCTATAACCTTCACTTATTTACTCAGCATCTTTTTCAAGTACTGTGGTTTAAAACATCTACCAAACAAGCAAATGTAAATGAGATGTAAATGAGTTGCTTTAGTGCTCTGTGATGGACTGGTGTCCCCGTCAGGGTCTATTCCCGCTTCATGTCCAGTGTTCCTAGGATAGACTCCAGAGCCACCACGACCCTGACCTGGATAAAGTGCTTCCTGAAGATGACAATGATGAATGCTCTCAAACAGCTCAGTCCTCTGAATCTTCGAAAATGGCTCAACTTGCATTCTATGGCATTTTTCCAGCACATATTAAAATTAGAAATGCTTTGATTTAGCCAAAGTTCTCTCTCAGACTATTCTCTGATGCATAACGTGAACTTCTACAGTTGCCTTATCCACAAATTAAGGAGGCTCAGAGGTCACCAAGGCCAAAGAAATCCATAACCGGTTATTACTTGAAAGGTAATTATTTCTCCATCAGATACAAAGGCAGCCAAAATGTTGAAGTATGGCGGATTAGTGATGGCAATGTTCCACTGTTATCACTGGCCACAGGGGAAACACTGCACAAAGAAGGGAATTGGCAGCTTTTCATTATCTCTGGAGGGAAAATAAAATGAACAGATAAAGACAGGATTGTGTGAACCTGTGCAAGGATTTACGTCAAAATTAAACTATTTCCAGTTGCGGTTCAGCACAGTGTGAATCGAACGCTTATTTCGACACAGCATTGTTGAGAATATTTCGAGCTAATTCAGGAGGTTTTCAGACTGTTTCTAACATGAAAGCACTGTTTGTCCTTGTCACATTGATTCCGGACAGAAAACCATGAGTGTTCGACTTGTTCTGAAAAGTACTTACAATATTCTCAAAATATCTACTGTAGTGATTTGCTTTATAATATCATTAGAACAGCCTGTGTGGGTTTCCTCTGACAGTCCAAAGACATGCAGATGAGGTCAACTGGCTACTCTAAATTGCCCATAGGAGTGAATACGAGTGTAAATTGTTGTCCGTCTCTCTGTGTTAGACCTGTGATGGATTGGTGACCTGTCTTGGGTGTACCCTGCCTGTTGCCAAATGGGATTGGCTCCAGCTCACCCGCAACCCACAACAGATAAGCGGCACAGAAAATGGATGGATATTATTAGAACATGCTCATACCACAGACAAACACATGATGGAAACTAGTGTTAATAGAAGTCTTTGCCACGTGTACACTCAAGCACAGTGAAATTCCTCATCTGCATTTAACCCATCTGAAGCAGTGAACACACACACACACACACACAACCCAGAGCAGTAGGCAGCTATGCTACAGCGCCCAGGGAGCAGTTAAAGTTTAGGTGCCTTTCTCAAGGGCACTTCAACCATGATACAGAAGGAGGGGAAAGTGCTGTTCATTCACTCAACTCCCCTCACACTTTTCCTGCAGGTCCCAAGAATCGAACCGGCAACCCTTTGGGCCCAACCGGCTTCTCTAATCTTCAGGCCATGGCTGCCTCCCATCAGATATTAAACTGATAACGGATTAAACTTTCTGTGATGAAAATGTTGAAGCATTTCTACAAACACAGTTTCCAAACACATATTCACTTGTTCATTCAGTCTCTGTGTAGGTTTCCTCTGGGTTCTCTGGTTTTCTTCCAGGAGGTAGATTAGTTATGCTAACTTGCCTCTAAGCTTAAATGAGTGTTTAAGGAAACTTGTGTGTGCATGGTCCCCTACGATTACCTGATGTCCCAACCAGGGTGTATTCGGCTCCTGATCCACCATGAGCCTGACCAGTACCAAACTATCCTTTATCCTATAAAGTTTAGCAAACTGCATAATTCTATAATCACTAACTAAACAAGGAGCAGTTAAAGAGCAGGTAGCTAGCATTGACAATCTGAATGTCATGTTTATTTCATAATACCTAGAACTAGTTAAATTGTCTTGGGACACGGCATTTCTGCACCAAAATAATGAACCAGTTCTCTGGTATTTTTACAGTACACACATTTAGTAGCTGGAACCTCTCAGGCACATCAGGCAAAATAATATTTTGTACTTTGGAGTTGCACAGTTATTAAGAAGAACCTGAGGGATTGTAAAAGCCAAGTTTACAAAGTGAAATGATCTTATGTCCTATCCTTCTTATTATGAGACTACAATATAACTAATAGGATTATTTAAACTAGATATGTATTTTTAGACATTTTAATGATTTCAAGCTTGAAAATTATTCTATTTTACTGGCAGATCGTTTTATTCATTTCATTTTTTGGCAATATAAAAAAAGACTGTTTTAAGCTTAAATGTCAAAATAACAATTGGCTTAATAATCATATTTATCATAATCCTCTCATGAAATCTATTCAATAAATTAGATTAGACTGAACATAGTTTTTCATTTGCTCAGATTTTTCTTTTGCAGTGCATGCTCTAAATTCTGGTTTCCCCAAATCCAGATTATGATAAAATTCCCAGACTAAAAACATGCACTTGCTGAATTAGGCCTTATTAACATTAGAAACCTGAAAGATGAAGCAGTTCACTGCAAGGTCATTATTTTCAAGCTGTTCCAATCCATTCATCATTGCAGGGCCTACTTGGGTGATGTCCAGAGGCCTAATTTAGGTGGTTTCTGGTCAATATATGACAATCAGAGTAGTTGTAGTCTCGTAGTAGATGAATTGCCTGGAGACTGGTTGGACCTCTAAGTAACCCTCATCATGGGGTATCTGCTATAAATAGAGCAGGGCGAACGGGCATATTTAAATAATCTTCAGACTTTCACTATCCCATGTGTATTTGCGTGTGTGGAGTTGATTTGGAAGTCGTGTACTATGATGATAGGAGCAGACGGATGCCTCGCTTGTTAGCCATGCTATTAAAGCCAGTTGTGTGTGTGTACACGTGAAAGAGAGATAGAGAGAGAGGGAAAGAAGTCCCTTTTCCCCCCCATCTCGTACAGCAGAGGAGTGTGTGCGAGTGCTTTTCTGGGTCAGCTGCCTCTAACCGTGCCGTTATATCAAAGTCCTGCACAAGTCTTTGTCTTTCATCAGAAGAAGCCTATTGTCTGGCAAGCGGCGTCTCTGTGATGGTGACGGCTTCACTCTTACTGCGTGATTTTAATTATCCCCTATGAGACCACAGCAGTTTGTCACAAGCTCTTCAACAATCCCTCCGAGGTCTGTGAATACCGCTTGTGTATCTCTCACTCCTCCCCTTCTCACCCAGCCTTTCCTTCCATCATCACTTCCACCAAGCTAGCGCTTCTTAGTCGTCTCCCTCTCAAATCAATGTTACGCGCAGGCAGACGGCTCAGGAGTCAAACTCCGGTCACCACTCTCTCATACATCATCCGAGATCAATAGGAGGTTGGAATATTTGGGTGAATTTTAACCAGCTTTTCAGCTTCATAACTCGGTATGAGATGAGAAAGAAGGAAAGGGGAGAATATTTTATGTGCTCAAGAGAAAAAGTTGTTTTCTGTTGCACTTGAGTTCATATTCGAGTTCATTTTAAAGTTGTAAGTTTGCAACATGAGCGCTCGAGACAGACTTTATTTGTCTCGTATGAAAGATGAAACACTGCTTGACATGAGTGCTCTATTATTAAAAAAAAATAAAGCAAGAGAGAAAAAATAAATAAAAATTAGAGTGCTGGGGTCAAGAGTTGGATTTGCTTTTTAAAATATTTCATGTGTTAAAAATGTATTGGTTCAACAGAGCTGTAATTATATAACACACCAACTGGAATGGCTCAGAAAATACAAAAGATTTGCAAACTAGGAAGTCGATGTGCAAAACTGCGGTCTTGGAAAACTGTGTACTTGAGCTATAATTAACAAAAACCTTGTACAGAAAAAAAAAAAATTCCTGTTGGTTCATTCTTATGAAACCTGTTGGTTCCTTCAGCCATTTTGGCCATATAAACAAAATGTCTGAAACGGAGTGGACTTTGTGTCTGGTATTTTGGTTTGAGAAGACGAAGCACCAAAATCCCATGCCAGATGTCAGTACTGACGACAACTCTTGGTTGATTTGTGAAAGGAGTTATGTAAAAAGTTGCTGGTAGATTGACAAGAGTAGTCAAAAGTTTGTACATCCTGACTTGTTCATAGGTTTTTCTGTATTTTGTATTTTCTACATTGTAGAACAATACTAAAGACATCAAAACTACGAAATAACATCTGGAACATGTATAGAATTTTGTTAAACAAAATATGCGAAACAAAATGTTTTATATTTTAGATTCTTTAAAGTAGCCAGCGTTTACCTTAATGACGCTTTACACACTATTGGCGTTATCTTAACCAGCTTCAATAGGAAGTCACCTGGAATGCTTTTCAATTAACAGCTGTGCCTCGTCAAAAGTTAATTAGTGCAATTTCTTGCCTTCTTAATG
>JANZLB010000023.1:58495981-58507029 GCA_026167865.1 Notarius quadriscutis | reverse complement strand
TTTTTTTTTTTTTTTTTTTTTTTTTAAATCAATAGTTTTTCAGTAATAACTTAATATATCGCTCAATTTTAATCACAAAAAGAGAAAATCGCAACAATTTCTTGTAACTTTCACTTCCTGACGCAATGTAATCGCAACACAAACCTAAAAAACACCGCAACTTTCATCGCAATTTTTCGGAAAACCCCCTGCAAGATCAGACATTTTAGCCTGCAATGATCACAAAAAAGGCTCACGAAATCCTGGGGGGACTGGCATATTACATAAGGGAGCACTTTTCAGATTTAAAAAAAAAAAAAAAAACATAATGAAGGCTGCTGGGTTTTGGTGCAGAATGAAGACGCGAGTGTGACAGTGTCCAGAAGAACTGGGGCTGGTTCTGTTAGATGCTCCGTAAAACCTTTCCTTATAAAACTGCACTCATTGTACTGGAGACTTTTAAAAGCAAAGGGTCGTCTCACATGAAATATTGAGAAGTTTAATCTAATCTATTACAGTTATTATGGTGGGGGGTTAAATGTACAAACATATTTAACTTTATTTTTGAAGATTTCTTTGCATGTGCTTAAGACTTTTTTGCGCAATGGTCCATGCTTTCTGATCCAAGCCCATTCAGACGGATGTCTGTTTCTCGTTTCAGAGTTGATCTGCAGAGTGGAGAAGTGAATCGAAGCGAAGCAGGAGGCTACTGGATCTTCTGAACAACACGCATCCTGTACGAGCTACAATTAAACCTTTGCACCCTTTTCGTCTTTTACTCCATTTGTATTTATATAATCGCGTGGCTTGTGAACACACTTATGCTCGGTGCACTCGGTGTAACATCGCACCTGATGAAAAGCTGCAGTCTCCGGGGTCGTCTGTTCAAGCGTGCTGTGAATTGATGAACTGGACAATCCACAGATTTGTGAAGGATCGGCTCGTACTTCATTTCAAATACTCGGGCTCTCTGACGTGATCCTGGTGCACGAGTGACAGCACCTAAAGATGTCAAGTTTCACTTTCACTCTGCTGTCAACTGATATGGCCCGAAGTGCAAGCTGCTGAAAACGAAAGCAATGCCCATGACGCCGTAGCACCAGGTACCCACAGCTTTTGTGATGTGACGCATCGGCCCCCTTTGTTCTTGCCTTGATCTCACACCCTCGCTGTTTTAATGAGGTGAACATATTTGGCTCGTGACTTTCTTCAACAAAGCGTTGTGTGGTGTCGCCCCACGCTCTTTCTTCTCTTTCTGTGTGCGCATCCTCGGCTTACAATGAGTTTGTGAAAGGAGTTTCTGAGCTTCAAAGCAAGCACGCCGTGCTGCTTTTTACAGCCTTCCAGATACAAAGACTGGTCCAAAACTCCTGGGATTTTTCTTCCACGTCATTTCGACTTGATTTTGTCACCCTGAATGCACTCTGTGACGAGATGAATTGACGGTGACCTGGAGAGTCGCTCAGGCATCGCAGCTCGTGTTCTACATCTTGTACTTCCACCATCATTGATCAAAAGCGCTCCTTCTTGACCACTACAGCCATCTTCCAGTTTAACATTACGTGTGACATCCAGACACCAAAACAAGGTCCCCTCACTCACTTCACCATCCTGGAAACTGGAATTTGTTTGTGGCGAGCGTGTGTGGCTGCAGTTCGGTTGCACGCCTGAAGCCGTGTGAGTGGATTGGTGCGAGCGAGTGCAGGGAGGAAGCCGAGCACAGGGCCGCTGGACTACAGAGCTCACGACTCTGGGGTAAGGGACAGCTTTTACTGTTTATGGCTGCATGATGCTACTGGAAAAGCTAATCCTGATTATTTTCCTCAGTATATAAACTATCGCTATTTTTCACAACTATTCAGACAATTAAAGAAAAAAAAGAAATTTACAGCAGTTTTCACATTACAGGCCTTTATATTGGAGCGTCCTCAAATTCTCAATTCTGATTGGTCAGAAGGACTTGATTAATTTTCTAGGACAGTCGTTCTGACAGTAGTGCAGGGACTTTCTCATCCCTCCTTTTTTCTTTTATCCCTTTTTTTTCTTTCTTTGGTTCTTTCTCATCCCTGCTTTGTTTTTATCCTTCCTTTCTTTGTTTGTTTGCTTCTTTCTTTCTTTCTTTCTTTCTCATCCCTCCTTTTTTTTTATATCCCTCCTTTCTTTCTCTGGTTCATTCTTTCTCATCCCTGCTTTCTTTGTTTCTGTTCTTCCTTGATCCCTCCTTTCTTTCTCTGGTTCTTTCTTTCTCATCCCCACTTTTTTATCCCTCCATTCTTTTTTTCCGTTTGTTTGCTTCTTTCTTTCTCATCCCTCCTTTCTTTGTTCTTCCTTTATCCCTCCTTTTCTTTCTCTGGTTCTTTCTTTCTCATCTGTGCTTTTTTTTTTTTCCCTTTTTTATCCCTCCTTTCTTTCTCATCCCTGCTTTGTTTTTCTCTTTATCCCTCCTTTTTTCTGTTTATTTGGTTCTTGGTTTTTATCTGTTTGCTTTTTTTTTTTCTTTCATTGTTTGGTTTGTACTGTTCTTTCTCATACCTGCTTTGTGTTTTTTCTGTTCATTTATTTGGTTCTTTCTTTCTCATCCCTCCTTTCTTTCTTTTTTTGTTTGTTTGCTTCTTTCTTTCTCATCCCTCCTTTCTTTCTTTTTCTGTTTGTTTGCTTCTTTCTTTCTCATCCCTCCTTTCTTTCTTTTTGTTTGTTTGCTTCTTTCTTTCTCATTCCTCCTTTCTTTGTTTCTGTTCTTCCTTTATCCCTCCTTTCTTTCTCTGGTTCTTTCTCATCCCCACTTTTTTATCCCTCCATTCTTTTTTCTGTTTGCTTCTTTCTCATCCCTCCTTTTCTTTCTCTGGTTCTTTCTTTCTCATCCGTGTTTTTTTTTTTTTTTTTTCTTTATCCCTCCTTTCTTTCTCTGGTTCGTTCTTTCTCATCTCTGCTTTGTTTTTCTTTTTTTATCCCTCCTTTCTTTCTTTTTTCTGTTTGTTTATTTGGTTCTTTGTTTTTCTTGGTTATCTGTTTTTTCTTTTTTTCTTTCATACCTGCTTTGTTTTTTTCTGTTCATTTATTTGGTTCTTTCTCATCCCTCTTCTCCCCCCCCCCCCCTTCTTGGTTTGTTTCTTTCTCATCCCTCCTTTTTGTTTTTCTTTCTTGGTGTTTGTCTTTCATTATCTGGTTCTTTTTCTCATCCCTGCTTTTTCTTTCTTTTTATCCCTCCTTTTTTCTGTCTTTTTCTTTCTCTTGCTCTCTTTCTTTGAATTAAGCCAAATATCTAAGCCTAATAATAAACTGACTTTTTAAAAATGCGTTTTTCATGATGTGGTGAAACTTTCTGTAAGGAAGTTTTTATGGAATGAGTCTCCAGTGCCAGTGTAGTCAGAGATGAAGCTGCTCCTGCAGGTGAGTCTTCAGGATTAGAAGTGTTGCATTGTGTGGTTTCTCAAACACTGTGCTGGTTTGTTTTGTTTATTAACTTCAAGTGCAAGTGAGGGAATGGCTCTTTATAAGCTGTAATGTAAGGTGTTGTGTGCTCTTTTTTTTTTTTTGTCGTCCCCCCCCCTGTGATTATTCCACCACATTAAACTTGACTAAAAGAAAAGTGCATACAAATTCATAAAATGTGTGGTGTTAGTAATTTGCTGTGGCCTAGCAGGACTTCACGGTGGTAACAGCGAGCCTGCTTTGTCAGGACACATTCGTGTCTAACTGAATATATTTTCGTCTAACAGCACACCTCGTTGTTTTATTCCTTACATGCAGTACTGTGCAAAAATCTTAGGCATCCTTTTTTTTTTTTTTCTTTCTCTTAGCCTAATGGTATGTTCAGAACAAACACAGCAAAAGCATCAAAATTCACTTTGGCTGCCCTGCCAGTGACACTGTTGAAGTTTGTGGACTCTCTGTGACGTAGATGAAATAAGCAGCGACGACTTAATTTAGAATGCTTCGTCTCGCAGACTTTATTTAAAGGAACTGAAAAGCAAACGCATGCTAGACGGTATCTTTGTGCTGACTGATCAGATAATCTCCTGAAATTTTAAGTGTAAAGGTAAAAAAAAAATGCACCATTATGATTACATGTTTGGTAAGAAAATAAACGAATGGCAAACTAATTAGTCCTTGTGTGGGGTTCCCCCATGTATTGAAGCTGAGTGATGAGTAAAATTTCAGCATGTAATTTATAGGATATGTTTACTCGCCTTGGTCTTTAATGTTGTGTGATTATTATTATTATTTATTTATTTTAATTTGTAGCCTACGGTAAAGTAACTGTGGTCCTTGTTGAAGTTTAGTGGTTTTTGTTTGTGATTGATCAGAGGTGGGTTTCCCAAAAGCCTCTTAATGCTAAGAGCATCTTAACTAGGAGAGCGAGTGTTCATTGTAATGCTTGCTCTACCATTTAACGATGAGCTCTTTGCTACGATGCTTTTGGGAAACTCAGGCCAGGTTGGTGGTGGTTTGCGCTAATGAGGTGCGTTCCTGTTTAAGAACCAGTGTTCTCGAGTGAAAAATGTTGCGAATAGGAAGATATCTTAAATAATGGGGGAAACCTACCACCACAATTTCTCCTCCATTGTACTTGGGAACCTTTTGACCATCACTAAAATGTATGCAACTTTTGTTCTCTAGTATTCTTTGGAGCACAATACCTAAAATCAATTGGTTGCTGCCAAACTGCATCATGGCTTGTTAACCTAACAGTGCCCTGACTTCAGCGTCATTCTGACGCCCGCACCGTCTAAGATGGGCCATCAACAGTCATTCATCTCATCGCCGATAGACACTGATTCTCATAGAAAATGAACGCCTTCCGGTCGCTTTGACACACTCGCTGCTTTTGGTGGTCTGAATGTACCATAAGACTTTTGCACACAGTATGGTTTAAGTTTGTCCTTGAATGTGAAAGGGCAATGGATCATTTAGCCCCAGTTATGACAGTATGCGAAAAGGTAGTTGGGCATTACCAACGGAGAGTCTCCAGTTTAATGCACAATAATTGATTAAAAACTGCTGTGTTTATTGAAAGCCAAAATTGTTGAGCAATGGAAAAGTGCTTATCGTATCGTCTGGAGATTGCAAGTTAAAATCCTGAATCCGTGGCTGGGAATCCAATCGAGCAAAATTGGGAAAATGCTGCGTTATGCCACCCTGTGGTGCAGCAGTTGGAAAAATCTGTGGATGGCTGGTTTCATGTGTCCAAGGAAGCGTGGGATCGCCTTCACCCTACCATATGATGGGGGAGACCTGACTGGTGGATGGGAATTGGCCGAGACTAATTTAAAGAGAATCTTTGGGCGGAAACCCCAAAATAATTCAAATGTACTGAATTGTTCAAGAAGCCCTTGCAAAATCCATGACGTGTTTAATTATAACCCAACAGTGAAATCAATACATGCAGTCATTATTGATCGCATGCGACTCTTGCCAAACAGGCTTCAAGGTTCAGTATTTATTAATAACGATGAATGGAATCGGTTGTGTGCTTTCCTTATACTCTTCAATTTGGTGGGGTTTTTTTTTTTTTTTTTTTTTCCTTTTTCTTCCTCCACTTTGTGTACATCTTGGGTTTGTTTTTCTGTTCTGACAGTTCAGGCCATGAGGTTTCATGCCTCGATCCACTGACGGGAGACACTGGACCTAAATGGCGCAGCATGACTTTGTTCCTGCCTGGCTTAACTTCTCCACGCCTCAGCCTGCCAAGGTGAAGAGCAAACTGTACTTTTATGCATATTTATTGTTGGGGGTGTTTGATCTAAAGATGCATGGAAATGCAGGAGTAAGGAGTTATGTAAACTTGATGAGTAGGGATATTAACAGAAAAAGAGGACTCGGATGAAAGCGGAAATTAAACTGTAATTTAATCTTTGTCTAATGTTGAGGAAATTTCTAAATCTTTCTACATGTTTACCCTCAATAAAAATGCTTGTATTTTTTGAAGACGCAACTAGGAAGTGTCCCCATGTTCAAATCAAAGTCCTTCCCATGCCGTGTGGCGCATAGGGCAGCGCCGATCTCCGTTTCCGTAGCCCTCGGCCTCTCGCCTATTATGTAGCTTAGGGTTACAGTGAGGGGCTGGTCCTCTGGTAACCGCAAGAGTTTGACTTCCACATTCTCATCTGTATTGCAGCGTGCCTTGCCAGACGGCAGTAGGTACCATTTTTATGATGGTCTTTGGTATGACCCGATCGTGAGTAGAACTCGTGATCTCCCAATCGAGAGACAGACACACTAACCACTAGGCCAACTCGCCGGTATATTTTTCCTACTTCACCATAACCCAATTCAAGATACTACATCATGCATCACATGGTGGGCTTTCCCCCATTCACGCAAGGCATTGTGGGATACATATTTGAAACAGGAGAAAAAAATGGAGGACGTGTGTGTGTGCGAATGAAACGTGAAAGACCGACTACAGTAACGGGAAGCGAGAAGAAAAGACGTTGCGTTGCAAAGGAAAGGAAACACAAATATCGGCGGTCAGCGAGCACCTCAGTGTGATCAGCTGTTCGTTTAGTGACAGAATGATGTAACTGTCAGTGCAGATCAAGGTAAACCTGTTCATGTGAGTGATTGCATGTACATTATTTGCGAGGAAATACCCTCAAATTAAATAACTTCCCAGCCACAGAATGGCCTGATATTTTGTGAGCTATTACAGAAGTAAACATGCATCACAAAGACCAAATTTCAGAGGGGACTAAATTTCACCGATTTTATGAAATGGAAAAGCAGGCTCACTTTAATCCTTGAAAGTATGAAGCAAATCTCGAATGGTCGGGCGGGAACATTTTCTGAAATCTAATGATTTGAGGCAGATTTACCCGTGTAGTAATTTCCACTGATGTGCAGGCCAGCCGTTAGGAATTATAGACAGAGGGACAGGATTTTCCAAATTGGGCCCCTCATATACACACGCACACCCATACTTGGCTCTAATAACAATATGGTCAATTTCAATTAAGCTCTTGGTCGTGAGCCTTGTCGTGACACAGATGGACTCTCTAATCCACTGTTATAGACCCATTCAGGAACTGCTCTGTTTTGCGTACATGTACTCAATATGATTATAAATCACAAAAGGTCAAGTCAGTTATTTGAAAATATTTTCTTTCAAATTAGACTGTGACAGGTATGTTCCTCCTTTTACGGTACCTTAAAACAAAACAGGAGAGAAAAAAGTGGAGGAGAGAAGAAAATGGCCCCAAAAAAGTAAAATCAAACACTGATTGAAGAAATTACTGCAAGGCATAAAATCATGAGATCAAATCACGCGTGAACAAATAGATTTGCTGTTTGTCTATCGAATTCAATCTTGAGGGTTACATTAATCAATGTAATGGTCAAATTTTGTGCAGAACTGAAAGTATGTGTTGAGTATATGGCTGTCATCTGGAACAGTGATGATTGCGATGATGATGATATAAACAGAGACGTACCCATATGTTTCTCCTGATGGTTATGAATGCTCCTTTTGGCTTTGTAATGCCAGCAGGTTGCAATATAACAGCTTTATATATAAAATATTTATTTTTTAATTGATTGGCCAAGTGTTTTGACCACGCCATTTCACAATAACAGATGACTAGTTATCAACACATGTCTACACTCATCGGCCACTTTAATAGGAACTTGTTCTTGATTCTCAGATTCCTGTTCTTGGCTGGCAGGAGTGGAACCCAATGTGGTCTTCTGCTGTTGCATGCTGAGATGCTTTTCTGCTTGCTACATTTGTAAAGAGTGATTATATGAGTTGCTATATCCTTCCTGGCAGTTCAAACCAATCTGTCCATTTTCCTCTGACTTCTCTTATCAGCAAGGCGTTTCTGCCCACAGAACTGTCGCTCACGCGGTGTTTTTTGTTTCTCGCACTATTCTTTCTATGTAAACTCTTGAGACTGTTGTGTATGAAAGCCCCAGGAGATCAGCAGTTTCTGAAATGCTCAAACCAGTCCATCTGGCATCAACCCCCATGCCACAGTGAAAGTCACACTTTGAAATCACAATTTTTCCCATTCTGATGTTTGAAGTGAACATTAACTGAAGCTTTTTATTTGTAGCTGCATGAGTTTATGCATTGTGCTGCTGTCAAGGGATTGGCTGATTAGAGAACGGCATCAAACAGCAGGTGGATGGGTGTTACTAATAAAATGGCTGGTGAGTGTATGTACAAATGTATAAATTGTATTGTCAGTGATATAATTCAGTAAGAAAGTCGTTGTACTTGATCAACGATAGACTTTTGCATGGGGCCCCCCGGGCCTTGGGCATGAGTCTTTTTTTTTTTTAAGATATTTTTTGGGCATGAGTCATCTGTACCCTTTTCCCCTCTGACAGCGGGGCTGCTGACGTGTCCGATAAAGCTTCTCGGTGATTTGCTGTAGCAGGCTGTCCGTTTCTAAGAGCTTCGAATAGTAGATTCTTCCTTTCTTTTAAAAGACGCTCTGTGATAGATTGACTGTACATGCACGTTTGAGAGACTTGTTTTTATATATATTTAGTTTAAGGTAAATGTATGTATTGGCATCTTCAGAGGTTTAAAACAGACAGTTCAGTGCCATCTTCCTGTTCAATTCTTTTTTTTTTTGCTTCCACTTGATGGCAGTCTTAAGCTGAAACAGCAATTTAACAGGGACTCTGTATGCCATTCAGCTATACTTCTTTTTTTTTTTTTTTTTTTATCATGAAGACAATTTTAAGTTATGATATTTTTATTGATATATTTTGTTTTACGTGATAAACATGCTTTTACAGGTGCTGCTCTGTCCAATGAAAACAAAGATGAAAAAGATTGTAATCTTGTTTAAAAAGAACATTTAACTCGCTTGTAAAGCTTGTATATATGGAATAACTTGAACATTCGTTGTTAATATGCTTATATGTATCATTTGTTTCATGCCATTTTCTGAAGTAAATGTCTCTCATTTAATTCATTGTACAAGATGCCCATAAATGAAATTATTATGTGTTCGGAAGAATTGCTCTGAGAAATCTATCTTGTTCTTAACGTTGCACTTGTATTAGGAGACTGACAGACGATTTAACATTTTATTATTTATGTGATCATGAGGAAATTTACCTCGACAGTATTTTAAAAAAAAATGAAATTAACGATATGAAATTTTACATCAAGCAGATATTTAATTGGTACAAAACTACTGATTTGTGAAAATTTATAATTTAATCTTTGTATTTGCCGGTGATTATATTAAATGTACATTTCTGCAAAACTTCATTTGGTCTGGATATGTTCCGTGTGTCAGTATATCAATAAAACGTACTCTTTTATCTGCGCGTGGTTGCATGCATTGTTCACGATCAACCAATATACCAAGCGATGTTGATTTTCCTCTGTCTTTTTACACTCTGACCAACACTAGCACGAAGATATAAGCTGTCAGTTATTTTGGGATTGAAATGATACGAGTTCATGATCAGTTTAAATTGA
The DNA here is from genome assembly GCA_026167865.1 of Notarius quadriscutis. Classification (NCBI taxonomy): domain Eukaryota; kingdom Metazoa; phylum Chordata; class Actinopteri; order Siluriformes; family Ariidae; genus Notarius; species Notarius quadriscutis. The sequence continues at coordinate 58,497,611 of JANZLB010000023.1, read as the reverse complement.
GTCACGGATCTACCCTCCTGTATTTTATCTTCTACTTCTGTTACAACAAGGAAGCGTGTGTGGTTGCCTGTTATCTGTTTTACTTTCAGCTGACCCATTCTCACGTACTCACTCATACAGTATAAGGTTAATGCACACTCAGTATGATGAAGAACCATAGACAGTGTTTTGTGCGCTCTACTGACATTGATCAGAGTATTTTAAGAATATACATAATCTTATGCATTATGATGTGCCTCTCTTTGGATACAGTTGCTAACAGGCACTACACTAAATTCACATTTTTACAAAATGTTTCACTACAAACTGTCAAAATCGAGCATGAACTTCATGTCCAAAATACACTCCAACTATCTCTCAGCTACCTACCTTGTCTTAAACTTATCCTAACATCTTAATTTTCTTCTGACAAGAGCACTCTCAATTACTGCCCAATGACCTAAGATGCAATAAGTACAGCAGGCACACTATTTTACATAAATACTTGAAGTCTTTTTTTTTCTTTTGATGAGCTGCAAATCAGTATGTAACTAAATGAGGAGTATAAAATGTCATGGCCTCCCATGTACGTACACATTTGACCTGTTTCCTTACTTTATGCACAAGGCGAGCTATGAAGCAACAAAATCCCACCCCGAAAAATTAACCCATTGAGTGTATGTGTTATGAATAATAAAGTCTGTTCATCTTGCTTTTGTTGACTTGATGTGACCAAAAACAAGCCAACTATTTATGAGAGTGCTGAATTATACTGCCTGGCCAAAAAGTCGTCGCCATTCGGATTTAAATAAGCAAATACTGAGCCTTTGATTGGATAATTACTGTGTGTTTCAGCTGCCAACAATTCTTTTAACCCTAACTGATGCAGTGAGTAGCTTCTCATTTCTTAAATGAACAAGTTGGAAGATGTATCCTGTAATCATGGAAAAAAATCTTGCTGTGTTTCAGGAGGGTTAAATTATTAGCTTGCAGCAAGCAAAGAAAACTAAGGAGATCGCTGAAATGACTGGCGCATTATTAAAACCTGGAAGGATAGTGGTGAAATCTTGGCTGACCACTTGTTAGTGAGGCTAGTTGGAAGAAAAGACTCCAGTTTGTTAGGGAGCATAAAGATTGGACTCTAGAGCAATGGAAAAAGGTCATGTGGTTTGTTAAGTCCAGATTGACCCTGTTCCTGAGCGATGGGTGTGTCAGGGTAAGAAGGGAAGCTCATGAAGCGATGCATTCATCATGCAGAGTAGCCACTGTACAAGCCTCTGGGGGCAGTGTTATGATCTGGGGTTGCTTCAGTTTGTCAGATCGAGGCTCAGCAACGTTATGGGGGAATAAAATGAAGTCAGCTGACAACCAGAATGTACTCAATGACCAGGTTATACCATCAGTAGGCCTTTTCTTCCCTGATGGCACAGGCATATTCCAGGACTCATTGGGCTCAAATTGTGAAAAAGTGGTTTAGAAGAAAGAAAGAAAGAAAGCACAACTTTATTCATCACACACTTGTGAAATTTCCTCTCTGCATTTGACCCATCTGAAGCAGTGAACACACACATACACAGAGCAGTGGGCAGCCATGCTAACAGCACCCGGGGAGCAGTTGGGAGTTAGGTGCCTCACTCAAGGGCACCTCAGC
>JANZLB010000023.1:53009368-53019870 GCA_026167865.1 Notarius quadriscutis | reverse complement strand
TGGGATAGGCTCCAGCTTGCCTGCGACCCTGTAGAACAGGATAAAGCGGCTAGAGATAATGAGATGAGATGAATAAATAATAATAATTTAAAAAAATAATGAACATGCATTACCTAGGCAACAACACTAAAAGTCTGTCTTAGATGACCAAAGAGGTGTATGATGGAATCCAGTGAATGTCTCTTTCTGATAACTGAAGCAAAACAAACATTAAAATATAAAACATCATCAAATAAACAACACCCAAGCACACAAACACATCATCCAAACCACAAGAAAGTAAAAACTAGCAAGAGGTAGTTTTAGATTGTTTGTTTTTACAAAATTCAGTGCACTACATAAATGTGCAAGCGAAAACAGTTTACAAAACAAAACAGTACATGGTCTTGGTGTGAATGAAGCAATGAATGAGTAGTAACTAGAAACTAGCACTGAATTCTTGCACCATTCCATGTTTGATGGAAACACACAAGCAACCACTACTAGCCTTGAGCTGCATTTCTGTCAGTACGAAACAAGACAAGCCCATCCAGCTGAATAAACTCTCTCGGAGTATTCTGCTGGAGTTGGATGTAGTCCGGTTTATTGTCCAAGGAGCAGCCATTGGAAAATAGGATGGAGGAGACAGCCAGGCCAGCTGGGATTTTTTTTTTTTGGTGCTTCCTTACACACCCACTGCTGATAATGCTGCCTCTCCTGGCCAATGGCCCGAATTTCTTTCTTTCTTCTTTGAGGTTTGTTGGCAAAGAACAAATTGGTGCATTACCGCCACCAACAGGTATGCAGTGTGGATTACCATCCCTCTCACTCCTACCATACTTTCCTCCTGTTCTGTGCACAATCACGAACGCTCTGCCCCTTCTTGACGATTGGCAGGAATTCGAACCCGCGCAGGGAACCCCATGTGGATTTCAAGTCCATAGCCTTAACCACTCGACCATGACTACTGCTCACAGTCTGCAGACAGCGAGCAGACTGAGATGTTTGCTGAATTTAACAAAGTGTACTGAATTACAATTGATGACTGCACCTTTAACTAAAGGGACACTACATGTGGACTAAAATATACATACGAAAGGTGCACCAAGTGTAGCTGTGATGATACTCCCACAACGACAAGCAAAACTACAGCTTGCTACCTTTTATTTCTGAGAGTGCGTTTTATATACATGTATACTTGGGCCTTAAAGGAGAACGGAAGGCAATTTTTTTTAATTATCAAAATTCTATTTATCTCATTTTATTAAATATCGGAATGCATTTTTGAGAGCTATTTTGTCACTGCTATAGCAAGTTATGAGTGTTTGAAATATGCCATCAGTCTATATGTCAAAGCGATGGCTGTAAACGAGATTCGTTGAGACCTGTGCGAGACATCGTAGGACTGAAGTAAAACGTACAGCGGAAATCAAAGTGACCGACATCTGCCAACGTTGTCAAAAGACACGCTAGCCCTCTTTCGAATGCTGACGTAATCAAGCCGGAAGTTTTGTTTGTTTTGATAGCAATCAAGAAAGTTTGAAAAAAGTAGGCAGTAATCGTCATTTAAACTCGTTTTTGTGCAATACTTCGTTTGGAAAACAGTTTTCAAAATGGTGGCACTGACACCTGGCTGACACTTCACGTTTCAAAGTCTCGCACAAGTCTCGTGAAGATCGCGCGAATAAGTGACGCCTGCCGTGGACCAAACGAACTAAATTCAACATGGCTAAAAACCGAACAGGATGATAAGTATAATATTTAATTGCAATTAGTTGCCAATACGAGTCACAATATAAGGTTACTAAAACTGAAAATGTAATTAAATAACACGTTAATTAAGAAATAAAGCAAGTTTAAAAATGACTTCAGTTCTCCTTTAATAGTCATGAATAGTCATAGCTGTGATAATCACATTAATTTGTTGTCTCTGCACATTTGTCTCAGTTAAGCATTCTGTAATCCACCCACTATAAAAGAGAACTTTGAAACCACTTTACAGAAGTACACAATAGCTCCTAGTCATACTAATGGAAAAGCAAGTCACTTTATTTGTATATCACTTTTAATATAGACATTGTCATAACTCAGCAGGACAAAGGAAAATAAGTTTAATTATTCATATATAAAAGTGCTCACAAAGAGATCTTCAGGACTCTTTGTTCCCAAACAAGTGCAACATGGACTTGCAGCATATGGGTATTTATAAAAAGAATAAAACATGACACTGGCGAAGATAATAAACAATGGGGAGAGGTGATGCTATTATCATATAACACTGATTGGATGGCACAAAATGTTTTATTCCTCTTATATCAAAGCAGTTTACCAACTATTGTAGTTTATTGAAGAATGACACATTATATGCTTTATGCGTTAGTAGTTATGTTTGAGGTTGTGGAACCTACACAGAACAAGTTAGTTACTGTTATCACTTGGGTCCTTCCCTCATCAGCCTTTCTCTTGAAATTATGAAGACAAAAAAAATACAGCGTGTTGTGCTTTCCATCCTGAAGACTTTCCCATGTTGGAAAATCTAAAGGAACAGAGGCTTTACCTCTGATTGTTACATGGCACTGACGTTGAAGACTCCTTCCAGAAATAGTAAAAAAATATTATAAAATCTTTTATGTAGAACATCAACCATGCACATCTCTATGTATGTTGTTACTATAGAAGGAATACCACATAAGAATTAGTGTATATATGAGAGAGAGAGAGATGATATTACACGGTTGCATGAAGATATGAAGTTTATCTTCAAGTAGTGAACATACTCCCAAGTGAGCAAAGCGATATTTTCAACACGAGAAGATAAACTTCATATCTTTGTGCCACCATGTAATGTTCTTTATATTATATTGACACATCTACACACAAAAAACCCCCACCAAGTTAATCAAAAGAATTTTAATTTTAAACCAGTTCACCATTTTGACAACATGCATCTAGTCAGCAGGAAAACACTGGGAGTGACGTCATCGGAGTGAAATATCGGGAAATATGTTACTCAGATCCACAATTTATTTCGTATGAGAAATGCAAATTTTTCAACATGAAAAGATAAACTTCATATCTTCAAGCCAACATGCGATTTTCTTTTTATTATATAGACACATTCACAGACAAAAAGTACCCAAATTTATTAAAACAATTTAATAAAATTTAACAATTTATTAAAACTTCCTCACAAGTGACATATAGAGAAATATGTCACGGTTTTGAATCTCCATGTACAGTAGCTCGTATGAAAAATATGAGTGGTGTATTTTCCAGTAAAACACTCATTTCCATATAATATATAATAATATAGCCCTCAAATAGCATTCTGTAATGTATTTGTACTTATTTTACATTGCTCCAAATGTCTATTCCATGGTGAAGATTGTGGCACTAATACTGGTTTTCAAGACAATAAAATAAAATTCCCATTATAGTACTTTGAAGAGACTGATGTAGCAGATACAGGCCTTTTAATTAGTAAACATGTTTCGGTTAAAAACCTAAGGCACTTAAGGCAATGCTATGTTAGCATCTAATTTTTTACAGGTTTGTATTACAAACAAATTGATTAATTCAGCCATTTTTCTTAAGCAAGTGATCCATATTTTTTTTTCTGCTATACTGTTGCTGTATTTTAATGGCCACATAAGAGATATCATATATCATGTTGATCAAGCAAGCATTGTCTGTCCTACATGTTCTATAGCATTGAGCAGATGCCCTTTTCCAAAGTGACTTACATCTGCCCTACAGATAGCGTCCAGGAGAGTTGATTTCATAGGATATTTATCCTTGTAAAATGTTTTTACTTACACTTTGGTCGACTTGGTTTGGATACAAGTGTGGGGGTTTTTTCCCCCTCCATTAAAAGCACTAATTCATAAGACACAAAACTGAGGTGATACACAGACCAAAGGTGTGTCATTAAGTTACTGTGTACCTATATACAGACGAGTACAAACCTTTGCACCCTCAATGTTTTGTAGGTTAAAAAAGGAAAAAGAAATTGTGTATTTTACAAATTATCTATAAAAATAGAATTCCAACATTTAAAAATGAAAATTAGGTGTGTCTTACAGTAAAGTAACAGTAGAAAATAAAAGACAAAATCAGTCCCCATGTCCAAGCAGATATTAATAAGAAGCAGAGATTTGCCATGCACTCTGGTAGAGTTCATATCTGACCACTTTTGTTATCTCCTGTTCGGATCATCTGTGAAACCAAACACACTAAATGTCTTGTCAATTCAATTTCTTTGTTTTCTAGTCAGTGACTTGGTTTTTCAGTGTGTATATTACTTGTTTTCTAGAATAAAGGTTGGTTTGTGGCTCAGTTTGATGCTCTTAGATAAGCAGCTTTTGACATGGTCAGACTCTTGTTCCAAGGGTGATGGCTGAGTTCAGAAATGACTGAGTTTCTAGACTTCTCAAACTAATACTGTAATGTCAAGCCTGTGGATGGTCAGACAAGTCTATGGATGTTTGCATCACTGCTCCGGCCCCTGCTTCAGCAGACAGAGTGATATGTGTGAGGAAAGTGTGTGTGATGGGCAACATTAGCGAATAAACACCCAAGGAGGATTAATATACTGGAATAACTGAACATTTTTGTCCTGACACAAGTCATTGTTGATTTCACTGTTGTAGGGGAAAGACTCTAGGGCTGCAGATAAGGCCGTTGCCATGGTCCTGAAGGAGATACCCAATAAGGCGTCCCCAGAAGGCAAACCCCTCCTCACGGTGACCAACAAGGTGGGCAGATCTATCGCAGCAACCCTGAAGGTCAAAGGCCTTGCCCATTTGGATTGGACTTTGCCAATGGCAAGGCTTTGACCATCCCATTTGTTCCCTATACTTTAAAGCCTTTAAACTCATAGTATCTGTCTCACATCAAAACTCACTGACCAATTCCCACATGCTGTTTTTATTTCATTCTGAGCTGCTCTATGGGGTTTAAAACGGAGCATTTTAGTATGTTTACATGTACGTTATCTTAGCTGCAGAAATGGGACTAAGTGGATGAGTTTAAGCACACATTAGTTGTATCTAACCTTACTTCTACTAAGTACAACTTTGTCACAAGGTGATATGCCTGTTCCATAATAAAAGCTGTGGAATGAAATAACAGGAGAAATAATTCAGAGTAGTACTTCACTGCCTGGTATAATGGGTTTTTTACACCTCATAAGCAGCTAACCTTGGTCTCTGTTTCATTCTATAGTTGTGTATGTAACAGCATGAAAATCTTTTCCAACTTCCTTAGACATCTACGCAGTCTCTTTTGTGTCTGTGTGTGTGTTATAGTGAGTTGCTTTGCTTCTCTGTGCCTGGTCTGGGTTTAGCCAGTGCCACTCTTGGCTTGCTTGTGTGTTTCTTGTGTGTTCCAGTCATTTGCTTTGTGAAATGCTTTTTAAACTTCTTATATGCGTGTGCATGTAGGCGTGTGTGTGCGCAGAGCTCTAGTAGGTGCAAAATCCGTTTGTTGAATTTGTGTAATAATACATGTGCTAGCTTGATGTTTAATTGAGTGGAGTGTACTATTAATTATTGATAGTATTTTAGTGTGTGCATGTTACATATTTTAAAATTTGGCAAAATATGTGTGGTATTTAAAAGTTTGTATAGTATATCAACATTTTACCTCTTCCACATGTTTCCACATTCCGCTGAGTGAGATTCAGCTGTTTATTAGAAATACTTAGGCTTTGTAAGTGGTCTGATTGTTGGGTTTTTGCTTTATAGTTTAATCCTGATTGAATTACCACACTGTGGATAAAAACATGTGATATTACACTATTAAACTTAGCAGTGGTGTCAGGCTTATATTGACATGTTTACATCAGGTCTATATTTTCTAAAACACTAAATGAAACACAGCTGGGGGAAAGAAACTCAAGTAATGCTGAATTTTTGACTTTGCTAAAAAGTCAATAAAGATGTCGACCTTTAAAAAAATCAATACAGAACAAACAAGGTTTACTTATAAACCTCTAAATCATGAGTGTTATAATGTCTTAAGGTGTCTTTTCTTCTTTCTTTTTTCATTCCAATCCCCAACCAAATTCATATCAGCTCTGAGAGACCAGAGGAATGCTCAATGGTTGACTTAATTTGATTTCAAAGATAGGAGAAATCAGGTAGTTTTAAATTTCACCAGTGAGATAGGAAGGGAAGGTAAAGTATTTTTAGGAAAATCCGTCCTGCTGAAATATAATAGTCATGCGATGCAGGGAATAAATTCCTGCTGTTATCTAAAAGCAGTGTACTGATTGTCTCCTTAACCCCCTCTCCTGCCCTGCTGGCCCCGTCTCTGTCCCTCAAGACTCCTGCCAGCTTCCCTGCTCCTGGTTTCCCTTGACAACAATATCTTAGAGATGGCAATAGGAACCACACTCGAGCGACACAATTAGCTGCGCTTTTCCATTACATAATTCTGGATTTGCCCTCCAGTATGTGTAAACAAAGGGAAAGAGTATGTTGTAGGGAATAAGAGCAAAAAAGGTAGAAAATGATCATCTGATTTCACTGAGAGGCAACAGATGGGCAAGTCCTCAAGAAAATGCCTCTTTAGAAGAATGAATCAGGACAAGTTCCTGTAATTATTGTGAGAGTAGAAGCTTATATTATTCATGTTTTTTGTTGGGCAACATAGGTAATTAAGTGGCCTTTCACTTCCAGTTAGATTTTGCAGTGGGAGGAAAGGGTAAGCAGCATCATTATGCACATGATGAGGCCCACTGGCAGTTAGAGTTGTGAAAAGACACAGTAAGACAGGACATCAAAAGAATGTTTCTGGTGTAATCCCAGAAGAGTAGAATTTATTCAAGACTAATTAGCTTATCCTAATTAAATACTTAACTACATGACCTTGATGCCCCACATCATGAACTTGAGTTTGTGAATCTTTGTAGTGCTGGCTCATGGCAGGGTGATTCTGATGAGTCAGGTGTCTGACGTTGACGTTTATTTTAGCACTGCACTCTCAGAAAATAAAGTACATCATTGTACGTTTAGGAATACAACAGCTTGTCACTGGGGCAGGACCCTCTAAGATATGTATTTGTACCCTTTATATACTGCTTGGGAACATATATGTACCTTTTTGACCCTAAAAAAGGTCCACATAGTTACCTTGAGTTCCACTAATGATCCCTAGGGGGTAAGTTAGTGTAGCTTGTACCTTGGCGGACAGAAATGGACTCTTACTGTACCCCTGTTTCTGACAGTGTACCTTATCGTTTACAATCTCTCTGTTTTACCTCATGATAAATATTAGCACATGGCCTCCATCTTTAGTCTTTTTTTTTTTTTAACACAGTAGATTGTTTGGATGCAATCTAGCGCAATACTTTACACCTCCTGCTAGTTTAGCAGCTGATTAAACCCCATTCTCATTCAAACTACCACAGGCTAATTGTCAATGAATGGTGAGGTTTGTGGACACAGCCTAACACTGTGTGAGATACAGGCCACTATGGATTTGTGTGTGCAATAGTGTCCTAAAGTCTTGAAACTTTGTTTAGTCTCATTTAACAGATTGATTTGGTTGCTGTTCTTATGTTGGGCTACATCAGCATATTACTGTGGCATTTGCGTAGGTAATTTGGGTCAGACAATACCCTTGGCCCATATACTGTACAGTACCAGTCAAAAGTTTGGACACACCTTCTAATTCAGTGGGTTTTCTTTATTTTTATTAATTTAATTAATTCATGTCTTAAAGTAATGATGGATGTCATTTCTCTTTACTTAGTTGACCAGTTCTTGGCATAATATGGATTACTACAGTTGTGGAATAGGGCTGTTTACTGTTTGATCTCAAACGCATTAAGAAGGTAAGAAATTGCACGAATTAACTTTTGACGAGGCACATCTGTTAATTGAAAAACATTCCAGGTGACTACCTCATGAAGCTGGTTAAGGTAATGCCAATAGTGTGCAAAGCATCATCAAGGTAAAGTGTGGATACTTTGAAGAATCTAAAATATATTAAACATTTTTTAACATTTTTTGTTTATCGCATAATTCCATGTATGTTCCATATGTTATTTCATAGTTTTGATGTCTTCGGTATTGTTCTACAATGTGGAAAATATTCAAAATATAGAAAAAGCTATGAATGAGTAGGGGTGCATAAACTTTTGATGGGTACTGTATAACCATATGTAATACTAATTACTTCACTCAGTTTGGATATTAAGCTCCTGTAGCATAACTTATTACCTGCACTCTGTCGTAATTTTAATTCTTGACGTACTCTGGAGAATTAGATTTCCTGATTTATTGCGGTTTGTGTACACATCCCTGCTGAGTATCATTAAGATCCTGTCCCATATCAGGATTTCAGCAATAAATAAGAACTAGCTCTGTCTTCTCTCCATTCAGAATTTGAGGTTGATTACATTTAATTACCTGCTGACGCAATCATACAATGAGCCAGAAGCAAATAACAGTTTTTTGTGGGGGGGTTTGCCAAATCACAATGATGCTTGGAGTTATTTTGGTTTAATTACTAGGACAGACTTTGTCCTCTTAATGATTGCCATCAGTGGCGTCTGTCCTTTTATATTCATTTTCAGTGCAAAAAGGTTTTAATTGAATACAGAAAGAAAATGATCTAATTAGATGGCATAGTTCTAAAATATTTTATCTCCTCATATTCTGCTGGCAATTAGAAGATGAAGGTTGTTGTTTTTTTTTATGAGACTGACGTGCAGCATTCAAATGGCTCTCACAAGGATTAATTATTTATCTATGAAACTTCCAGCCTGATTCTGCTACACTAATGCTAATGCATAACATGGTACATGAAATACTTCCACATGAAAAAAAATCTATACTGTAAAATGATTTCGCTTTTGAAGAGATCATCATTTCATTTTTACAGACTGGTGAAATACTGTATATAATTTATTTATAACAAGTCCATAAATCCTAACAGAAATATGAATCGTCTCCAGTTCTTCCTCTCTAAAGTGTTGTAACTGTAGGAGTTCATGTGAGGAAACCTGAGGCATTCCCCAGCAGCAAAAAGCTACGAGCAATGACAGAGGCATGCTACTAAAATTATGCCACCAAGAGGGTATACTATTGACGACATCAAAACTATGAAATAACATATGGAATTATGTGGTAAACAAAAAAGTGTTAAACAAAATATGATTCGTATTTTAGATTCTTCAAAGTAACCACCGTTTACCTTGATGCAGTGTTGTAGTTGAGTCAGTAAACCTCAAGTCCGAGTCCAGTCTCGGGTCCCCAATGTTCAAGTCCAAGTCATTAAAGAAAATTTCAAGTCGAGTCCACTATTGATCCGAGTCGAGTCTGAGAACAAGACTCCAACCGCACCATTTGATGGTGGCTGTTGCTGCCTTTATGTGAAACCGTCTCTGCTACTGTGTTGGACGAACATTACTGCTTGACTACCCCATTTTAGTTAACAGGCTACAGATAAAAAACTTGTTCATCGTTCAGCAAGCCCCGCCCACTATCAACAGGGCAAATAACACGAGAGGGTTAACACTAGCTAGTTCATCGGTCAGCAAGCAAGCCCTGCTATCAACAGGGAAATGAACATAGTGTGTCACTTCCTTCTCTGGGTGGAGTCTTGCCAAATGACGACTGAAGTTCGAGGTTGTCCCCGTCGTCTCCTCAATAGTTCTTCTACATATGGAACACATAGCAGTGCATTTTTCCCTCTGCATGAGAAGTCTGTATAAGCAAAGCAAACAATCCTAGGGGCGTTCTCTCCAGGCATTTTAGCACCATTAATGTTAGTTTGATCCTGAACGTGACATATGAACAGGTGAATGTGTATTCTCTTGTACAAAATTAGTATAAAAATGAATGTAGATATAAATATCTTATGCCAAATGATTATGGCATGTTACAAACAATAAAGAAAATATCCAAGTCCCTGTCTCCAATTTAAGAGTCCGAATGCAGTTAATGCGCAAGTCCGAGTCAAGTCACAAGTCCTTAAAATTAGGGCACGAGTCAGACTCAAGCCCGAGTCCTGGACTTGAGTACTACAAGCCTGATGGTAATATGAGGTGGGAATACACCCTGGATGGAATGGACACACCCAGAGTATCCTGCACACATTCACATGGGAGGAAACCAGAGAACCCAGAGCAAACCAAGAGACACAAAGAGAGCATGTGATATTCGAGCCTCCTCAAGCCCAGGATCAAACTGAGGACCCTGGAGGTGTGACGTGACAATACCGTTTTTTAACTGCTAAAAAAAACTATCAATCAATCAGTCAATCAATCAATAAATAAATAGAAATGCCACCATAAAATCTGTAACTGAACAAAGGTAAAGCATATCAATAGGGATGTAGTGCACCAGAGTTAATAAAACCTGATGCTTGATAATGTTATCCAATTAGCTAACTTTGAAAAAGTCAGTTATGTTTAATTACAACCCAGATTCCAAAAATGTTGGGACAAAGTACAAATTGTAAATAAAAATGGAATGCAATGATGTGGAAGTTTCAAAATTCCATATTTTATTCAG
>JANZLB010000023.1:52857984-52869420 GCA_026167865.1 Notarius quadriscutis | reverse complement strand
TTCAACTTGCTTAACTGTTCACAGTAACAGCAATTTTGACCAGGGGTGCCCAAACTTTTGCATACCACTGTATGTTGTGAAGGAAAGGAAACGCAGGACCAAACTAATAAATATTGGCACTCAGCGAGCACCTCGGTGTGATCAGCTATTCGTTTAGCGACAGAATGATGGAACTGTTAGTGCACGGTCAAGGTTAAAACTGTAGATGGCAGTAATCTAACACTGGATGCCAACTGCCATAAAACCCAAGAGAAGAAGAAGAAGAAGATGCGGAAAGGTAAACCTGCGCATATGCACACGGACTTCCTCTGTCCGTGATTTCATGCACATTATTTGCTAGGGAATCCCCTCAAATTAAATAACTTCCCAGCTACAGGATGGCCTGATATTTTGTGAGATATTACAGAAATTAATATATAGCACAATGACCACATTTCAGAGGGAACTAAATTTCACCGGTTTTATGAAATTGAAAAACCGTCTACTTTTAATAGAACCCAAGCTGATGAATGTAAAGTCACAGAATATGAAATAAATTATGAAAAATTATTGGTGTATGGGTCCGAATTTGTATCCAATGAGCAGTCAGTTAGGTCCTAACTGAAGAGAGAAGTGGATGAAAAAAAAAAAACAGAGATCCACACTAAGTATGTTGATGAAAAGAAGTGAGAAGCCAAAGAATGTCCATTTTGCCTAATGGGTTGGATTAAAAACAAACTAAAATTGGCCAAAGAAGACTTAACATGCTGTCACTGCTAACCATGGAGTTGGAGCTTGTTAAACAGCTGGACTTTGGTGGATTTGGTGAAAGAGTTTGCGAAGGGAAAAGCAAGAAAAAAGCCAGTTGCCGAAGGTCTTCTGGATAGCACCTGCTCAGGTGCCCAGGATTTACTAATTTTTCCCTGGTAATAAAAAAATACTGTGGTATGTGCAAAGTGCTATTCTTTCTAGGCTTCAAACAGGGTTTTATGTGAGTCAGTGCATGAGAGTATCTATCCCCTCAAAGGAAGCCTCCTGTAGATTCCACCAGATGAGTAGGGGCAGTTGGAATGACAAACACAGGACTTGATCATCATGACAGCTTTGTGGAGCAGGCGGCCCCCTGGACAGAGGAAAGTGACTGAGACGGTGTCGGTCTGATAAGGCGTGCAACATCGGCCGTCAGTGCAGAGGCCACAGTAAAGTGGACGGTATAATTGGGTGCTGTGGCAGCCTTGATAGAACAGGCGTGTGGGAAATTCTGACATGTAGCTCGGCTTACATCTCCTTGGCCACTAATGCAGAAAAAAAAACAGAGCAAGGATTAATGCATCATCAGTGTATGCTACCTTCTCCAATATGGTTGTAATTTTTTACAATAAAATTATACCAATAAAGAAAAACTGGATATTTTTTTTGTAAAACACAGTACAGTAAACATGCAGTCCAATATCATGTAATTCAGTGTCTTTTTTAGTATTATTAAGTATTTCAAGTGTTAGCACTGATGTTAAATTAATCATGGCTCACCACTGGTGCTTGATGTGGCAAAGCCAGGCATGGTCGGATTTGACATAGCCTGATCTGCTGCTCAAGTCTGCAGGCCTCATTCTGGTTGCTCACACGTGTGGAGATTCCCAGGCCACAGGTATGCGAGCAGGCACTCCACCTTGTGCTCTGGTGTATACAGTTTAAGCTGAGTGTGCCTTGGGAACTAGGATGTGCAGGCAACACTTGGGAATAACTGTAACCTGTAACCATAATACACTTATCAAACGTATTCAACTCCAAATGCAGTGAAAGCTACTAACACAAACTGAACAGAGACCAAAAGAGCAAATAAGACACGTCTTCATCTCAGATTGAGGTAATTAACTTAATTGCAATTAACTAGAGAATGTTGTAATCTCTGGGCGGCACGGTGGTGTAGTGGTTAGCACTGTCGCCTCACAGCAAGAAAGTTCTGGGTTTGAGCCCAGTGGCCGACGGGAGCCTTTCTGTATGGAGTTTGCATGTTCTCCCTATGTCTGGGTGAGTTTCTGGGTTTCCTCCAGGTGCTCCAGTTTCTCCCACAGTCCGAAGACATGCAAGTTAGGCTAATTGGTGGCTCTAAATTGACCTTGGGTGGCACGGTGGTGTAGTGGTTAGTGCTGTCGCTTCACAACAAGAGGGTTTGAACCCCATGGCCGGCGAGGGCCTTTCTGTGTGGAGTTTGCATGTTCTCCGCGTGGGTTTCCTCTGGGCGCTCCGGTTTCCCCCACAGTCCAAAGACATGCAGGTTAGGTTAACTGGTGACTCTAAATTGACCGTAGGTGTGAATGGTTGTCTGTTTCTATGTGTCAGCCCTGTGATGACCTGGCGACTTGTCCAGGGTGTACCGCGCCTTTCGCCTGTAGTCAGCTGGGATAGGCTCCAGCTTGCCTGCGAACCTGCACAGGATAAGCAGTTATGGATGTTGTAATCTTTTGATCTTGATAATTTTATATGAAAAAAGTGAAGTGCATATACTTAAAACTGGCAATCTTGGACTGTAAACTCCCATGCCCTCACTATTGTATACTCCCCTTTGAGAGTGGCAGAACGGCAAGGCCAGTTCTTTTGTTTTTGTTATACACTGAAAACATTTGGGTTTTTGATCAAAGGATGAATATTAAGATGATAGTTCAGATTTTTACCTTTTGTTTCCTTTATAAATATATCTCAGTGTGTTAACTCACATAGAACATGGCACCTTTGGTTTGAACTCACCCACTTTTCAAATGATAAAAAAAAAAAATTGGAACATGTCACTGACAGGTGTTTCTTGTCACCCATGTGTGCCCTGTTAGATTGACTGTTTAAACAAGAGTCATCAGGAGATGACATATCCCCCTGGCCACCACATGAAACACCAATCCAAATTTTCCTAAGTTGAATTGGTTGGCATGGAAATACAGAAAAAATAAAAATCACAGAAATCCAAAAATGTCAAAAGGCACAACTCCTCTAGTCACTTCATATAACTGTCAGGTTTCATGAAAAAAATTCCTAATAGTTTTTGAATTATGCTCTGGAAACTAAAACGTTTACAGATGGACAGACAGACAGAGCGATAGCTATATCCCCCTGCATTATATGCCATGGGGATGGAGGGGATAACAATTAATAGCTCTAGAATTCTACTTTTGGTTTGTGCTCTGGGTTTCACCTGTGATTTCACCTGGGTTTCATTTGTTGTTAAAAAGGATAAACCAACATTCAGACCAGAGCTGTCTATGGGAGAAAAGCAAGCCATTTTTAAGCAGAGAAAAGAGGGAAAATTGATCAAAGCCATTGCACACACCCTTGGGCATAGCCAATGCAACATTTTCGAATGTTCTGAATAGAAAGAAAGAAACCACTGGTGTACTAACAACCAGACATCGACCAGGTCAGCCAAGGAAAATGACAGCAGTTGATGTCAGAAACATTGTTGATGTCAGTTCTGGAACCTGGATGGAAAGGCCAAAGAGTGGAGCAAAAAAGGATCTGCTCATCATCTAAAACACATGAGTTAATCGGTCAAGCATGGTGGAGGTAGTGCCATGATTTGGGCTTGCATGGCTGCTTCTGGAACAGGCTCACTGACCTTTTCATTCTGCTGCTACCATCTCATGATGGCAGCAGCAGAATGAATTCAGAAGTCTACAGAAATATTCTGTTTGCCAATTTATAGGGTAACTCTCCATAACAAAGTACAACTCAAAGAAACTGGCCAGGAAAATCATCACAAAAAAAGAATGCAGTTTGGTGATGTCAGTGGGTCTCCAGCTTGACACAGCTGTTGTAAGTAAGGGATATGCAACCAAATATTTAACACTTCTTCCACAAATTCGACTCGTACATGAGCTGACAAGGTGTGTAGTGCTGAGTTGGCTATAAGCCATGTATGACGAGATTGAGTGGAATAACTATTTTATTCTATACACATTCAGTGGATTTTGAGAAACAGAGCATTTTTATTTTTTGCAAATTCGATAAATGAAAACTTTATACAAAACATCCAACAAAATCATTTCCACTTAGAATGTAAACAAACCAGTGAAATGACAGTAGTAATTTGTGAAAAATGTTATAATAATAATTTTTGAAAAATAAAAAAAGATATGTTCTTGCCATCAAGTACTTTCATTCCATTTCATTCATTTTATTGCTTTTTCTGTATTTTTGGCCTTTTGTTTTTGAGTAGTTTTTATTTCATCCTCGGTTGGTTCAGCAATACGCGCCACCATTTTGTTTTTCTCTACTCACGGTATATAAGCTGATAGCCTAGTAGCAGAGTAGCCAATCAGAGTGCATCACTGCTCATATCCAGTGAATGTGGGTAGAATAACAAGTGTTATTTATTTTAATTTACTTTAAGACTGTCAGTTACTATACTTTTGCTCACTTAAAAAATTGGGTGATCTGCCACCAAAGGTGTCATGTCATAAGATGTTTAACACATCCAGATATAAAAATCAGGATATTCAGACACTGCCCGGCCAAAAATCCAATTGCCATTTGGATTCAAAGTAGCAAATACATAAGTGTCTTTGATTGGATAATTATTGCAGTGATTAATGTGTTTCAGTTGGCAGCAGTTCTTTTAACCCAAACTGATGCAGTGAGTAGCTTCTCATTTCTTAAACAAATGTGTCAGAAGACATGTATCCCGTGCTCATGGAAAAGATGTTACTGTGTTTCAGAAGGGTCAAACTATCAAGCAAAGAAAACAACTAAGGAGATTGCTGAAATGACTGGAACTGGGTTAAGAACTGTCCAACACATTATTAAAACCTGGAAGGATAGTGGAGGACCATCAACTTTGTGGAAAAAATGTGGCTGGAAAATGATCCTGACTGACCATAATCAGAGATCACTTAAATGCTTGGTGAAGTCAAATCGTAAAAATAAATAAATAATCACTCAAGAATAGAACTCATGGCTATGTTTAATAGTGAAGTTAAGATCATTTCCACACTCACAATGTGATGAGAACTTACAGGATTGGTACTAAACAGCTGTGTGGCCATAAGAAAACCACTTGCTAGTGAGACTAATCAGGAGAAAAGGCTTCAGTTTGCTAGGGAGCATAAATATTGAACTCTGGAGCAGTGGAAAAAGGTCATGTGGTCTGATGAGTCCAGATTTACTGTATTCCTGAGTGATGGGTTTCACTCAGGGTAAGAAGGGAAGCACATGAAGCAATGCATCCATCATGCCTAGTGGCCACTGTACAAGCCTCTGGAGGCAGTGTTATGATCTGGGGTTGCTTCAGTTGGTCAGGTCGAGGCTCAGCAATGTTATGGGGCAATAAAATGAAGTCCGCTGATGACCTGACTGTACTGATGGATTTTTTTTTCTTCCCTGATGGCACTGACATAAAATTAGGGGTCAAATTGTGAAAGAGGAATCATTTTCACACACGAATTGACCACCACAGGGTCCTGACATTGACACCACTGGAAGTCTTTGGAATGTGCTGGAGAAGACTCTCCAATCATCAAGACAAGATCTCTGTGACAAATTAGTACAACTCTGGATGGAAATAAATGTTGTGGTGATGTGTAAGGTGGTTGAAACAATGCCATGGCGTGCGCCGTAATCCAAGCTAAAGGCTGTCCAATGAAATATTAGCTGACTTTTTTTTGCCAGGTAGTGTATTTGGAGTTCGTTAAAATGTATGTATTATTATTTATTTGGTTCAGCATCAATTTGGTTACTTTCATTTAATAAACTTCTGATCACTATGCTATAAAATCTAGTTATACTCTAGAGAATTTTTTTTCCCCTTTTAACTGTATAAAGCCTCTTGCTTCAAAGTCAGCAATGGCAAAGGTAAGATGGGATGTGTGTACGCATCCTGTACAGATTTTACATGCAGACATGCATTCAGAGCAGCCAAAGACCCCTTTAATATTAAAATAAATAACACCGATCCAAATATTTAAATATTAGGCTCATTATTTAAATGTGCACAGTGATATTAGTCTCACACACACAGTAGGTTGTGCAGTGAAATGCTTTTTACAACTGGCCATGACACAAAAATAGAATTTACATGAACCAGAATTTACTTATATGCAAGTAGAAAAAGGTAATGTATAAAATAAAGGCTATAAAAGATAGATGTCAGCAGCCATATGGACTAAGTTTAATTTAATATCTCGGATAGTGGATGGTGATTTCCACTACCGTACCAGATCAGACCCATGTGGGTCTCTAAACCCTTCTTTGAGAACCACTGATTTAGAAAATAACCCAAGCTGCTGTTTTATTAGGTGAAAAGGTCAGTGCAAAGGCTTGACTTCGTCGTGAAAGAGCGAGAAGACGCTCTCCGTTTACTACAGACAGGCCAAGAAAAAGGCAGACCTGGAGAATGGAGGAGAAACATTTTTGGCAAAACATTCTGGTAAGCACTTGCATTTTATCCTGATAAGCCTGCATTTGGAAATGGAAAGAGTGTAACATGGCATTTTTATGTTTATGAAATAGGTACCGTTTTAGAGAACATCCCATCCCCTGGTACATGAACAAGATCTACAAGAGGAAACGTTTCTATACACCATCATTTGTCGCCCCTTATACGAGGTAAGGCCAAAATCCTGGATTTAAACTGGTAAAATATTTCAGACTAGAGTGCATGTGAATTATTATTATTATTATTTTTTTTTTTTTTTTGTAGGCTAAGTCTTGAGAAATACCTGAAGATTAAGTCAAAGAGAGAAAGAAGAGAGAAACAGAACCAGAAAAAACTGGCTGAGGTTTTCCCTAAAAAGACTGCACAGGCATGAGATGGCCAAGGATAAAAATGAATGTTGTGAAGTGTACAAACCCATTTCTTCATGTATGGGTTGATCTATGACTTTTTATACTGGTGTTACGTTAGTAATGCAGATATGACGTCTTATTGCAGGCGCAGCACAGCATCTCAGTCAGGGCTTGCTCGAAATAAAGCATTCAGTATTGACTGTATATATAGATGATGTCTGTGTTCTGAGTGCTATGTGAAAATTGAAATTAACTCCAGAAAGACATCTGTTTAAATCTCAATTATTGATTTTTTTTTTTTTTTGGACGTCTTCTGCTGTTTTATCTGGATTAATAAACAAAATATACATCAATAATGTAAATTCCAATTGCATAATGATCTGTGATAAAGAAACTAACACAAAGCTGTCGCAAAAACCTTTTATTTTTCAAAATGGCCAATCACTAAATAAAAACACAAGCATTTTACTGTCCATATTGCTTCCTTTAATCATTTTCTCTGCAGCCGACTTGAAGGATGGAGGATCACACGTAGTTTCTTGTACAGTATATGTGCCAAATAACATACCATTATTATCTAAAATACAGAACTGAATCTTTTCTCTGAATGGCCAAACGTGACACAAAACACAAGTATAGAAAAGACGGTGACTATGACAATTATTACAGCGTTATAAAATCAAAAACATTTAATAAGAAAGCGGATCTAACGTTTGTATAATTTCAGTACAAGTGTCCATGATGTACCTGAGTCCACTATGAAGGCCTGCTCTACCAGAAGCTTTTTTTTTTTCATTAAAGAATCAAAGGCAAAAAAAAAAAAGTTGCTTGAGTTGGTCAAGGGCACTTCCTCTCTACACACTGCTTCCCTCCTTCCTCATACTCCTGCTTGGAAATCCACATTTGTTGAAAGGTTCCCTAAAAATGAAGATCACAAGTAATGATGAAAACCACAAAACAAGACCAGTTCTGCTGTATTTCTTCAATAAACTCGCAGCACTGAATAAGTGTGAAGTAGGTCCTCACCAGTGATGCCAGGATAGACCCTCCGATCCAGGCACTGAACCTGCGCTCTAGCGTCGTGTTGTTGGCTATTAACTTCAAGCGCATACTCTGCGAAGATAAAAAGACTAATTAATAGGATGGCACAAAAAGTATTCTTAAAAAAAAAAAAAGTTTCCTAAAGTATTCACTGTATACTTAAGCTTGTCTAAAATTTGAAAAAGACCTCTAGAAATAGAATTGCTCCACTGGTCTCAAATCTATGTAAACAGTCCTTAATTAGAAATATTTAAGAGGCTTGAGCATTTTATTCCAACAGTGTAATGCACCGATAGAACAGCATTAAAATTACATAACTTGTTCGACAGGTAGTAAGAAATATGGAAAAAATACATAATGTTCACAATTTGGAACCATTTTCAGCAATTCATCCTTTAAACAGATAAATATTTCAAAATAATCCGTGTAACAAAGGGCAAGGTGGGTAAAAATAATGAAAATCAGGGTCATGGTTAACAAATAAGGTGCAATTGAACACTAAACCAACATCAGCTACTTCTAACGATGCAGTTTTAACACCATGCACTCGGACAAAAACAAATAGGCACAGCTAATTTAAAAAAAAAAAAAGCTTTTTTTTTTTTTTTTTTAGCATTTTGAATCTGATTGGATCGACGTTTTTGGTCATTTTTCTATAAAATCAGCTCTGATAGTTGTGCCAGCTGCAAGGCATATCACAGAGTTATATTAATGCACTCATTTTCATGTTATTGTTTCTATAGTAACATCTCATACTATTCATCAGGACTCGTATGACGGACGTTCCACGTAATCTAAGCCTAATACTAGACATTTCTATCCTGGATGAAACAAATTGCAACAGTTTGTGCATAGATTACATATAGATTCATGCAATAGAACAAACCGGCGGCGTCTTCTGAGACAGTTCTCTGTTTAATCTGTCTGTAAATCCTTGGATGAGAGTGTTTCCTCCTGTAACTATCACACTGCCGTACAGACCCTGGAAGGAAAAAAACAACAAATGCTGTCAGGATCTACTCAAAACTAATCAATCAAAGGGTCCTTTGACATATGTAGTGTTTAGTCTGTTTGAATTGAGCCCTGTTGTGTTTTCCCCCCTCAGTGCAGCAGGTAGGAACACAGCAATCACACACACGGACACCAAAACAACTGTCCAAGAACAGCTGAGCAATGTGGAAAACAAAATGAAGTTCACCATACCAAGAAAGTGATTTGATTATGAATTGACTCAACTGCAGAAAGTGGGGAAAAAAAAAAAAAAATGATGTGTGCTTTTAAACTGAGTCAAGAAACAGCTATAGTGCTGCAGGAATGGACAAACAAAAAGAGAAAATAAAAACTGGATGCAATACACAAAATTATTATACATACAGGACACTTTCTCGATGGAATAAAAAATGTATTCTATTCCCTTCTCGCAGGTTTCATTCATTTGATTTGATAGCATGCAATATTATCATATCGCTTATCCTAAATGTATTAAGTCACTCTACCCAATGGAGAATGAGCGTTGAATATGGTTTACGATATTGCATGGTTGTCAAGACAACATGACGTCCCACGTCGGAGACGTAAAACTTCCATGCTAGCAAGCGACTGTGACAATTTGTAAACAAACATGGCCGCCAGGTTTGCTTCATTAAATACAGAAGATTTTGAAAGAGAAGGACACATTGAACACCCGAAAGGAATGTGTATGCATAATAATAATGGCTTTCTTCATGGTATATCAGATATATTCCATTCAGCTAGTCATCTTTAACTCGTTCAATATCCTGCTAGCTGAATGGAATATACCTGGTATATCACTCAATGCCAGACAATATTATTTAAATGTTTTAAACTAGTTTGTGACATTATTTCTGCCAACTTTGTTGGAAGATGTTTTCACCTCTGTTTGTCTGTTCCCAATGTAACTCCAAAAAGCAGTGAACGGATTTTGATGAAATTTTGAGGAAAGGTGAGCAATGGGCCAAGGAACAACTGATTAGATTTTGATGCAAATCCGGATATTTATGTGGATCCAGAATTTTTTTTTTTGCCTGTTCCCAACGAAACTCAAAGTAGTGAACGAATTTTGATGAAATTTGGTGTACAGCTTTAGTGTTATCCTAGGTTCAAGTCATTTGATTTTGATGTTGATAAAATGTGACCTGGTGGAGGTATGAGCTCTACCAAGTGCCCTTCCAGTTAGCTGTGTTTTTCATGCTAAGATGGTTTTGGAGTTTCTATGCATATTTCACAATGGTTTGTTTTCTGACCAATGAATGAAAACTTTTGCAAATATGTTTGGATTTGTACAACTACACGTCCCTCAGATAACATCTTTTTTGCTTTCTGGTTCCTTTAATTATGTGAGGTGTAAACAAACATAACATCAAAAATATGAATATCACTTTGATTCAGATCAACAGGTATGAAAATGCCCAAAGTATCAAAGCAATTTTGGATTTCTATCCAATCTGGTCATTGTCAATTCCCACCTGTTTACCAAATTTCTCTTATTACACAACAGCTGATTTACCAACCAGGGAAGATGAAAACAAACTTTCTCCGAGACGTGAACCAAGCCACAGTGTTTTTGTCAGCCGCTGTTCGTCGTATTGTCATAGGACAGATAAACCTGTCTAGAGGAGAGTGCTAACTGTCCTACTCGGTATGCACGAGCTAAAAGCCCAACTGCATAGTGTCTCTCTGATCAACAGGGAAAGAGGAGGAAGGCTAATTATGCTTCCATGGATTCCGGGGTGTTCATGATCTCCTGATCAAAAATTTTTCCCACTTTGGAGACCCTTTTTATGTTGTAGAACGTAAAAAGCTCTTACTGGTCGTATATCAACGTCACACATGCCAACACTAGTGGTCACAACATGGCCTACTCCCAGCATGGTGTTTCCTGATAGGCCCTATAAACACACAACCACAGTGCACCTTAAGATATAATACTTTCTGTAGAAACTGTAATCACAGGGAGAACTGTTTAATACTGCTTACCTTTGCATTAGAAGGGTCAAAAAGCCCCTCAGGAATCTTCAGTCGTTCAGCTCCGAAGTCACAGTTATAGCCATTAGGGAGCTCATAGTGAACAGTCGGCATCTGAGCAGCCACCCTACAAAGGCAACAAAACCACAATGACAGATTTCTCTTCCTCCAGGTATAAACTCCCTCCTTGCTCATGCTGTCTAGATTTTAAACACATAGTCACCAGCTAATTACAACCCCAATTCCAAAAAAGTTGGGACACCGTGTAAAACATAAATAAAAGCGGAATGTGAAGATTTGCTAATCATGGAAACCCTATATTTCATTGAAAACAGTACAAAGCCAACATATCAAATATTGAAACTGAGAAACTTTGTTTTTTGAAAAATATATGCTCATTTTGAATTTGATGTCAGCAACATGTTTCAGAAAAGTTGGGACAGAGGCAACAAAAGACTGAAAAAGTTGCATAATGGTAAAAAAAAAAAAAGTAATTTGGTTAATTGGCAGCAGGTCAATAACATGATTGGGTATAAAAAGAGCATCTCAGAGAGGCGGAGTCTCTCAGAAGTAAAGATGGGGCGGGGTTCACCGCTCTGTGAAAGACTGCGTGGGCAAACAGTGCAACAATTTAAGAATAACGTTCCTCAATGTAAAACT
>JANZLB010000023.1:52598582-52611609 GCA_026167865.1 Notarius quadriscutis | reverse complement strand
TTAACCTAACCTGCATGTCTTTGGACTGTGGGGGAAACCGGAGCACCCGGAGGAAACCCACGCAGACATGGAGAGAACATGCAAACTCCGCACAGAAAGGCCCTCATCAGCTGCTGGGCTCGAACCCAGGACCTTCTTGCTGTGAGGCGACCGTGCTAACCACTACACCACCGTGCCGCCCCATTTTTAATACATTTAATCTTTAATTAATAGATGGATGGATGTAATCATCAAATTGTTGTGCTACAAGAGGAATAAGACACTTTTGGGACATGCTTTTATTTGACAATCACCTGCAGGGTAGTAACAGTAACTTTGCTTTGTGTCTTCCTTGCCTATTTTCCTACAATATCACAGTCATGTTTTGTTCCTCATGTTATTCAGATGCTCCAGTAAGAAGAAAAGTATGTACTTGGTGCTAGGAAAGTAATTCTAGGCTTTCAGTGGGTCCTGAGGGGAAAAGCGCCTGTTTATTCTTACGGATGCACCATGGACTAATATTGACGTGGAACAATGAGTTATGGGATCAGATGTTGTGCTGTGAACATGTGACCGTTTTCTTTTTTTTAATGCAAATGTCTTAATTACTTCAATCATAATGTTACTAACTGAAAGAAGAGGCCAAATGGCTCGTGCTCACAGAGAGACCTTGTAAATAGCTCAGTATGAGGCACTGAGTGATACTGAGAGTACTAATACTGGTATTAAAAATGGGAGAGAAAAAAACAGCCAGGATCTATGCATTCCTGGTCTGTGACTTATTTCCTCTCATTTGTTGCATTAAAACATGCCCTGAAATGCTGAACATTCCGTTTTATGCCAGTCTTCGGTTTCTGACAGTGCTAGGATTAAAAAACTAGCACTTATCTGGAACCGGTTTGATGACTGGGAGTCTTACCGGTACTTTTATCTCCTTTTCTCATTCATTATTTCATATTTTTACTGCACTAATACTTGAAACCATGAGTTTGTCACACATATTACACAACTTATTAGGAAACCTGAATAGTGTTCTTCTTGTCATCTCCATGTGATTGTGATTGAGCAAAGAGGTATGAGCAGACATGGAGGAAGTTACTATTACTGTTGTTTTACAGACAAACGTGAGTAACCTGATGCTTTAGACATAAAGGAAAGTAATCTGACTCCTCAGCACTGTAGTGTAGGAATAGTCAGCTTGCATGCATCTTCGCCTGAAATGCTGTTCGGGCTTATTGTTGTTTAAAGGAAACCGATGGATTAGCAAGGTGGATACTGTCCCGCTGTTGGTTTATTCCATTGTTTTAACTGCACGGTATCAATAAGCTGCCATGTCTTTTATATATCATCATCATCCCATGTGTTCCATTACAGGAAATTGCTCGTCATTTGCGGCCCACGACTTTACGAGCTCTTTACGGCAAGAACAAAGTGCAGAACGCTGTCCACTGTACCGATCTTCCAGAGGACGGGTTACTGGAAGTAAGTTATCTGTGATCTCATTCACTTTTGTTTCAGTCATGAACTGGGGCAGTGTGAGCTGGACCTGATGACGAACGTTTACTCGCCTTCACAAATAATTCCACATCTCACATCACGTGAGACAGAGGCACAGGTCTCATGATGGTCCACTGTAGGCTGAATCAAACCCACAGCATGCATAATGTCTCTGGGAAAGAGGAGCCGGATAGGGCAGGATTAAGTGGAGGAAGGGCTTTGTGCTTTTCAGGCAGTAACTCTGGCCCATTCAGCATCATTGTTTCACACAAGCTCCAGATCTGTGCAGCCGATTTAACAAACAGCTCCTTGTTAATCATTTGCCTGCTGGGCAGCTCGGCCACCACATTCTTAGAGAAGCCACACATGCGTGCGTGCGCACATCTATAGCAAGAACATTCTCTCACTGTGAATCTTGTAGACAGACATGCACACACAAACACGCTAACATTACGGGCCTTCACAAGCGTGTTTTGGGAAAGTCAGTTGTTATGAAAGAACCCAAGCTGCTTGTCTGCTGTGCTGAGATGATAAAGTGCTGTGAAATAATTGCAGGTGAAGCTGATCGTGCAAAACAGTAAATTGCATCATTTATTTCCATGTTTTTTTTGTTGTGTATACTTATGTAATTCTCTTTTCCTGCAGGTCCAATATTTTTTCAAGATCCTAGATGGCTGACTGTAGATAAATTACACAAATAATTTGTGTATTGTTTACCTTTTTTTTTAATAAAAAAAAAAAGACAACAGTCTGGTTGGTTGTACATTTATTTGTTTAGGCCTTACCTGTATTAAATAAAATGACAAGAGCAGATGCAACTCCTGACAGATGTTCTTATGTTCAACATTGACTTTTAAGCACTTTAAACATTGACAAAACATCATATTACATGGGGTACTGCATTGTATCTGATTAGTTTCTAACTCCGACCAGTGACTTTGGTATCTGGATTCATACAATACACTTTTTCCTGCAGAAAAAAAAAAAAAAATTGTACAACTGCATAAATATAAAATTCTTCCACCATGTAAATGGCTAAAACATTCATTAGAAAGTTACACCACACTGTGATGTCTCCAGCAAAAAAAAAAAAAAGAAAAGGAAAAAAAAAAAAACAAACAAAAAAAAATTAAATTAAAGCACTGAGTTGCCACGGTGACCATAGGGAGTAAGAGTCCTCCATTCTAGAATGGAGTTGATCCTCCAAACTAGATACACACATACAGTTCTACACTTAAAGAAAAAGAAAGTAAAAGGCTTATACAGAAATGTCATTAACCCCAAACTCCCACACTGCAAGATGATCAAATAAGAGAAATGATGTAAAAGTACTTTACCCACAATCAACAAAATAAGTCAAAACGAGAAGGAAAAAAAAAAAAGATTCCATGGAGTGCAGTCATTTACTCACATACGGACCTGGGGATATCAGCGCGTACCATGCCACTATTTTCATTTTTTTATTGTACAAATACAAACACACGCAGCCATGTACAAGCACGCACGCACACACACACACACACACACACACACACCTTGGACCACTAAACTGACCCACATAAGACAACAGAAACATGGCTTGGAAAGGACCACTGTATGCGACTACTGCACTGCACACTCCAAAAATATAGAGCGAGACCACACTAGGCAGAAATACTCGGGGACAGAAACACTGCTCGCTACATCAGTAGTGGAATCATAATTTACAGTAATGAATGAACATGTCCCATGGCTCAAGGAATATTCTCATTTACAGTAGAATAAATATTTTGCTATTGCTACTCTTCCTGTAATTTTTACAGTCTAACCCTAGACATATGCAGAGAAAGCTAGTGTAAAGCATACAGATTAAGTGTAGGTCCCGTATGTTATGAAAGTTTGTTCAAGACTAGTCGTGGTTGGTTGGTTTTTTTTTTGTTTGTTTTGTTTTTTTGTTTGTTTTTTTTTTTAAATTGAACTCTTCTTCATCTGTCTAAATTATTATGTTTTGAAATGGGCAGAGTATATTAGCACTATTTTCATAGCTGTGGTCATGATTTGATCATGAATTTGAGGTCAAAACGTCCCTGATAACGGTCTTTTTCGTTGTAATCAATATTAGCTCCGTATACTTTGCACTCAACACGCAGCTCCTCATCACGGGTAACGTTGGTGAACTGGATGCCCACAAGAGGCTGGAGGTAATTAGGGTGTAGCAGCTTGCCATAGTAAGGATAGTACTGCAGTGGGAATCCTTGGGCCAAGCCAAAGTACTTTATCTCTCCGATTTTGTGAGCATCTTCTAGTTTCTGTATATATCAGAGAGAAAAATAAGTTCAACCCCCAAACACAAATGTATAAGTTAAAATAGCAGAACAGAGTAGGTCAGGTGGAATGGTGTTTCCATCCCATGTGTGTGTATTTATAATTGGGTAAATTATAAATAGACACAATTGGGTTGTATTGTACAAATTCTGTAGAGTAAAATGCATGCTAAATGGCTGTACCTTGGTGCTGCAGTAGATAGGAATATAATTTACTGGAACCTTCCCACCAGCAGCCACAGGGAGCGATGTATTGTCTTTGCAAACCTAAAGAATGAAAGAGGTCATTTGTAAGCTACAAGTAATGCCAAATACTCCACCTAATACATAAGATATTTCTTCTGAATTTAAACCAATGTGTAAAAATGACTTGTACTTTTCTAACCATTCTTCATTTTCATGAATGAGAACTCACCCTGGGTCTGAAATCGACAATCCTGTTGAGTTTGACAAGAAGGCAGGGCCTGCCCTCCTTAAAACCAAAGCTATTGTCCACCTGGCCTGAGCAATCTCCCAGCCAGTCCAGCTTGAAGCGGCAGGCCTTTCTTACGCTCTCCTCACTCTCCAAGCCCCCACGGTTCTTGTATCCGTCAGGTTGATCTAAATATGCAACGAAACAAGACATGAATACCAAAGTATCAAATTTTCCTAAATGAGCAGGAAGCATCAACATGCTCATAGTTCACTGTATGGATAATAATAACAGGTTTCCATGTGTCCTCTTCATTCATATGTGCACCCCACAAAAATATTTAAATCCTCAAAGTTTGATGCAAATGTGAAAAAAAAAAAATTATGTGCTACACTTTTCCCACAATGATTCCACATATTGCCATTAATTCCATCTTGCCTTCGCTAGAGAGATCGGACCTTTTACCAGTTCAGTAACCAATCCATTGATTTTCTGACTGTGCACTATGCGAAGCATCGACACCTACACAATTCCACAGATCTAGTACAACCTCTGTTATAATATTCTGCTATGTAATAATGTGTTTCTTTACACAAGTTAGTTGTTACATGGATGCACAGTGTGTTCTTTGCAATGTTGGCCCCAAATAGCTGTGAAAACTCTGCATACCACCACAGTCTTCATAGTTATTTTCATCCGTCTGTTTATTTTCTGCATATGGCTCCAGCAGTTTTTTCATGGCTGTTACGTATTTATCATAACTCTCGGTGTTGCCCACACTAAAGGAGATCTCAGACTTTTCAGAGCGTGGGGTGTGTGATAAGCCTGAGGAGAGAAGAGGACACAGAATGGACTTTTTGAACCAACACACCTACATTCATAAAACAAGACCGTGTTATAAAGTCAAAAGAAAACATTTCTGTGTTTTGAATCACATGTAGACACATCTGCTCTATTGCACAGTTAAAGCCAAATCCATTCATTGTCATGGTTAGCTATTCAGATGAAACTCTTGTTCTCAGCCTGGCAGTAATTTTCCACCCAGCTTGAGCGCAATGCCAAATTGGGGCGTGGTTATGAGCAGTCTGCAAGGGGGGAAATCAGTGGGAGGAACCCTTGGATTGCTTGCAAGGTCATGGCTCCTGTTAAATGTCTTTGCATATATGTGCATTTCTTGTTTCAATAGTGCAATTCTGATGTACTTTTTATGCCAAAAGTAATTCAAAGGGGAAAAAAAAAAAAAAAAATATCAAGGGATGTATTTATTTTACTCCATGTGAATTTATACAGACTCAGTCCCACAGTGGCTGAGCCAGCCCCCCCCCTTGCTTCACCTCACGTGTTTCGTTCACACAATGGAAACTTTTAGCCCCTGAGAGGAGGGTGGGACTTCAAACCAGTGAGCGTGTCTACAACCTCCTTCCCTTATCGTGGCTTCCAATCGTAGCGCGCTCTGCTGGGCTCCACTCGGCACCTACTCATGTTCCTTCTTTCACTGAACCTATCTGCACAGAGACTGCTGCTCTTCAGGGGGAAATGGCACCAGCACACTGTCTATCACTGAATACAGCTAAATATATGCCAAGGCGACAGCACACACTGTGCAAACATTCATTGGCCCAAAACTGTGGAGGCTGGTTGGGCAAAAGCCTGGCAATAAAACAATAAGAATTCTAGCAATGCCTGAACGTCCTCCAAATTAGCAGGACAACTTCGAATATTGTATAGCTATGCTGTTATTTTCTTTTACTACCAAATTTCTGCTTCTGCCTTCATATTTTAACTTCTGCTTAGATACATCGGCTCTTCAAACTGGACGCACCCTGAACCGGTTAACATATTTTAGGATACACCTATCAGAAACAGTTTAAAGCTGAACCACCATCAGCCCCTCTATAAGAAGAGCAATTCTGACATGTGATGGTAGTCATCAAGCTGTGAAAGAAAGCAGTAGCATTGCTCTTGTAGCTGACACGCAAAGCCCCATCAAACTGACAAAGAGTGGGACAAAAGACAAAATGGCTGAAAAGCTCTCTTTCTCCTTTCGGAACAGGAAGGCTACAGCGAGGAGAAACAATACAAGGTTTCACTGCAAGTCTGAAAATGCATAAAAACTTACTGTTTAAAGACTACTGTTACTTCTGACCTGCATCATCAGTGCTACTTAACATACTCAGTTTCATCATAGCAGTGTCCTTGTTCTTGTAGCAGGTACTCCTCAGGTACCTGTTGAGATTTACTGATCTGCAAATTAGTTTATTAACTAAAGGGCTACTAAAAAGACAACAAAGTACCTTCTGACATTTAGTCCTAAGATAAATGTAGTAATTGCTGACAGAAGCTAATTAAAATGCTAACATTCTTATAATACTGTTACAAAATTCCGCACATTCAGTTTATATATTTTACATTCGGCCTCAAATAACAAACTAATGTTGCTGTGTGGCACAAACACTGCAATTTGTACATGGTAGTGCCAAATTGTGTTCTGGTTAATTACCTGGGGGTGCAACTCTGTCCTGGTATGTGGGCTTGTAGTTGCTAAGGGTCAAGAGCATTGCCTGGATGGTGCCAATGAAAATTCCAGCCAAGCAGCCATAGAAGATTACATAAAAGATGAAGATTTTAACTGCAGAAAAAGAAAGAACAAATTAGTGATGGGGGGGCGTTCACAGTGAACACTGTAAAACTTGGGAGCTTTTCTCTTTAATACCATGACAGATGAGTGAGAGGAAGTAAAATTATAGAAGAATGGCTAATTTAGCATCTCCATATCCCATGAAATCTAGACGTGGATTAGATAGCTTCCCCCGCACAATTCGGTTAGAAATGACAGAGCTAAACTAAAACTGGTACGTTCTGATTGATTGATATAATTGTGTAAAAAACATTTCAATACGTAATCGCTTTCTAGACAAAATGTTTTGTTCGTTTTTTAAAACCAAACACTGAAACCATACTCTTTTACAGTAAGGTCAATTTTATATTGATGTCATGCTTCATGGCAGATTTAAAACAACATGTTTGATTATCACTGGTGGTTCAGTGGTAGAATTTTCATAGTTACATAACAAAAATGAATTTCCTACAAAATGCAAAATCAGCTATGGCATGTGACTCTCATGACAAGGAACTTCCTGGTTTTCCAAGTGGGGAGGTTTATTTCTCACAGCGGCTGTATAAAGTTGGCAAAAAAAAACCCTGCAACACTAGTCTAAACAGTTCAGAAATCTCTCAATCTGTTGTGAAAGCCAGTGACGGAGAATAACAGCGCTCACACACATTTCCCTCCCTATGATAAGAACTACATAAAGTGAGGGTCCTAGTTACAGGATCTAAAAATGCCCTGCTCGCAGCCCACCCCTGTCGACAGTGCAGACGGGTTCAGCTGCTCATCAAACGCCGGCTTTATGATGGTTGACCTTTCTGCTTCTCTGACCCGTTGTAATAAACAGTGTACAGATCTGCAGGAAACACCTTTACAGATGCATTGTTTCAAAGACAATACGATAAAACGTCAATAAGTGGCTCTATGTGACTCTTTCTACCAGTAAGTCGAAGAAATAAGAAGGCTCCAGGGATGGGCTTGATATCCTGGAACTGAGATGTGTCTTGTTCAGCACATGAAGTGACATGAGGTTGATCTGAAATTGTCTAAATCAAGCTATGGACAGGAGCAAAGCTTATCCATGAGGGAATCAAAGTGTGGATGAGAAATGTAAAGGTTTTAGTCAGTTTGTCCAGGTGATTGAGATGTTAGTTAGTTAGTTGTCTGTGTGTCTATCTGTCCCACTTCCTCTAACTTCCTCCTCCGTTTCACAACACAGCAACGAGCAAAGTTGAGAAAACTTGTGTCGCATTTTCCCGACGTTTTTTATCCTTTATATAATACACACATCTGAGCAGCCGGAGGTTGAAGATCTGAACTGTCAGTTCATTACATCTTGTAAGCTTTAAAACACGGATCACAAGTCAGTGAGGTTTAAACTATGATCAGAAGAGACTGTAATTATAACCCTGTACAGTTTAGCCGGTTAGCATTAGCTCAGAGATTAGCAACAGCAGCAAACCAGTCGATATGACTTTTCCCTAACATAACTGATAGTGGGTAATGTCAATAACAAACTACTCTGGGCTTATCTCAGTATCTTAATTCTTCAATACACTTCCAGGAAATATCCAGACGAGACGTTAAGGCGAGGTGTTGAAATCCACACTGCTAGTTAGTGTCACGCTTTGACTCCTACATGATGTGAGAAGCCACCCGGTAACGAGTCACACACCACACGCCACCATTTTAACAGCACCGAGTTAACAGTGTTAAAATAAACAGCACGTCACGTTTCTTCTAAACACCACCTGTTGAAGGTAAACAACAGTAAAGACGACGTGTAATGGATCACTGGTTTCCTTGACCATTTCATCTGTAATTATAACTGAACCGTAGGCCCTGAATGGAGAGATAGATAGATAAGAGATAGACAGAGACATGTGTCATACTGCTTCACTCCACTACACACACTTTATGAAATTACATTTCATTAAATTAATGCTCAGGGGTGATAAACCCTCACACACACACACACACACACAAAAAGACAAAAACATGAAACCCGACCCTAATAAGAATGCAGGCTGCTAACTGAAACAGGGAAAATAAACAACCCGGTTTATAGTGATATGATGAGTTTATGATTTTTTCTCCTGTGTCGACTGAATGAGTGGTGAACAGCAGACTAGGCCTAAAATCACCTTGATTCACCTTGGGGGGAATTGAACCTCTGTGCAGAAAGGTTATAAGTCTGTACGCCTTCCCGGTTAAATACTATGACCGTAACATCACTGTAATTACACAGGAGGGACACAAAAAACAAACAGCTCTGACAGGAAACACAAAACCTGTTACTGTCCTTAAAATATGAGATTATTAAATTATTTAGCTGGAAGCCATCCGGACCGAAAAAGGGACGACTGGGAGAGGAAAGATAGATCTATCTATCTATCTATCTATCTATCTATCTATACTGCTAATGAATGCCCTTCATTAATCAATCGACCTTTACTTTTAACCTCAGAAAGACATCAGATAAACAAATGCACTTGGTATATGAAAAACAACGCTTTAGCTATTTAGCTAGCTATTCATTTACTAGCATACACATACATGGATAGTTTATTAGTGGGGTTCTCTAATAATTCAGTCATGAATATAGATCTAAGTTTGTATTGAACTATTCAGTCATTTTTTTAAGCTATATGATTATGAAAATATAAATAAAACACTGGATAGTGTACTCTTGTGTGTGTTGTGCCATGGAAGCATGAGGGCGGTATGTTCATTCTCATTCTCTCAATCATGCTCTCTCTCAGTGTGTGTGTGTGTGTGTGTGTTTTCCACTGAAAATGAAAGTCACGACGCAGCGTGTTGAGGAAAGTCACACCGAACAGGTGCTCTGACCTGTTGTCTTTACTTCTTTTTTTTTTTTTTTCCATCCTAGTCTAGAGTTCAACTGAAAACTGAGCATTGAGCCTAAAACACACACTTTACAGCCCGAGAGAAGAGAAGAGAAGAGAAGAGAAGCGCTGAGCGTAGCGAGCCGCCACAGAGACTCAAAGACAAAATGTCGAGCACTTACACCAACTGCCGCCGGTCCGTCCTAAAAACTCCTTCTTTTCAGAATTCCACAGAAACGTCTTCCATCCGCCATCACCGTCCGTATTCGCGGGCATTTTCCCTGGTGTTTTTTTTTTTTTTTCCTTTTTAGTTCCCTTTTGTGTTTTTTTTTTTTTAATTTTGTTTTTATATTTTCTTTATTTGGTGTCTTTCCTTCTGGTACCTGACCGCCAGAGGTGTATTCCTTTCAGCTAATTTTTTCAGAAA
Source organism: Notarius quadriscutis (assembly GCA_026167865.1). Lineage (NCBI taxonomy): Eukaryota > Metazoa > Chordata > Actinopteri > Siluriformes > Ariidae > Notarius > Notarius quadriscutis. The sequence goes on along the minus strand of JANZLB010000023.1, from coordinate 52,601,537 downwards.
GAACAGAGTCCTACCCGGCACACAGCTTTAGATCCGCCCCATATATTCTTTACACTGCGTGGCCACACCCACACACCGTTCTCATAAGTCACCTTCAAACTGGGAGGCCTGAAACCAACCAATCACAATCCGGCTTGTGTTTACGTAACAAAAATCGTGAACGAGGGTCCAGGCGGGAGCGTGGATTCGAGTGCGCGCGCGTAGCTAGTTTCAACGGCTTCCGCTAAACATGACATAGCTGTGAACCTGACAGTGTGTAGAGTATAATATATCAGTCATACATGTAAGAAACAGCACACTCATGTTTAACAGTCATTTTCTTTCCTTAGATTATAAGTAACCATGCACCAGAGTGCATCAGGGCTTATATTTATTTTGACACTCATCAATATTGGATTGGATGAATGGTTTCTGGTGACCAAGCCACTGTTCCTATGGTTACCAACATTTCAATCCTTAATTCATTTATTATTCAGGACTGGGGTATTTTTATTTTTATTTGTATTGCACATTCTGGCACACACTGTACAGCTTGGCTATTTATTTTCACCTATTGTACATATTCTCTTCTTCTCACATATTCATGTCATGACTCTTCATCTTCATCTTCATCTGTTTTTGCATATTCCAGGACATACTGTACTGTACAGCTTGGACTTCAAAACAACCCATGCATATACTACTCAAATACATCCACTTTTCAAATTTCTATATTTTAGATTCTGCTTATTTTTATTACATTTATATATACTTTTGTCTAATTAATTCTTCTATCTTAACTGTTCAAGCACCAATCACCAAACCAAATTCCTTGTATGTGAGAATTCAGATTTCTGATTCTGGCACTGATTCTGATTTGCCCAGATGGCACTGTGAAGCAAAATGTCATTTCAAAATAGTATTTACTGTACGTCATCCTATATACTGTATATTTTTTATTTTTAAAAATATTGCATCTAACATTGCGCTGGAGGTAAATGTGGTGCTCTTGATCCACTCCTGCTACCGTAAATCTGTCTCAGTGTCTGCTCCACTCAAGGTCAGGTGTGGGAGGTATCTATCACACACCTGGAAGGAGCCACTCACAGTACGCCAGCATAAACTACAGACACACACACACATTTAAACATGGAGGCACACACACACTGGAGTAGGTATAAAGGGCATAAAGGTCATGGTGATATGGACGTTTTCAGATGTATCCCCATGCTGCATCTAATCACCAAGGGAATCCAATAATCATATAGATTACCACAGTGGCATACAGTAGTTAGTTACTACATAGTTCAATTACTTCGTGTATAACACTTTTTTTTTCAGAAAGAAATGGTGTGGCAATCAGTGAGCGTAGAAGAAGGAGAAGGTTAAATCTGATTTTTGTATGTTATAAATTAATCAGCTATTCAAACTCATCTGTTCTTGTGAAGGAAGAGTGATAGCATAGGACTGATGGGAGCTGAAAGAAAGTTTTTCCACAATCTGAAAAATAAAAATATAGTATATGCTATAACGATCACGCTTAATAACACTTTAATCTTGAGTATTTTAGCGTGGCTTATTAATTTACTCCTTTTTCTCTAAATGCAACATTTTATCAAGCATTATCATGATTATTATTATGTTGCTTACAGTACATTACAGTTTATATTTGACAGCATTTTAATGGCATTTCAATATTCTGATTATACTGAAGACTGAAGATGTGGCTGTTGGCTTTAGGAAACTCTCACAAATGTCTTTGCAAATGACAGGTAAAACGTCACTGGGAAGAATGTATGGGTTATGTTTTCATATAAACACTGAAGTGTGGAAAAAGGTGAAAAAGGTCAAATGAGTGTTTATTTTGTTAAAACTATATGTAATGTTCAGACAGGTAACAAATTAAAGGAACAACTGGTGTCTCTGTCATGCTGTTATTCTATGATGAAGCATTTTTATTCTGATGCTGTCTTCGAGATTGACAATGTTCCCATCCACAGGGCATGAGAGCTCATTCTTAATCCAGTTGATCTTAATCCAGATGAACACCTATGGAAGATTTTGGAGCAATGTTAGACAGTATTCTCCACTGTCATCATCAAAACATCAAGTATATCTTTTGGAGAAATTGTGTTCATCCCTCCAGTACAGTTTCAGACTACTGGAGGGATGTCGAGAGTACAGTGCGAAGATGTGCTGAAGCTCTTCTGATGATTCCTGGTGATTTACCACTTTACAAAGATATTTTATGTTGTTTTTCCCTTTAATTTCTGATCTATATAAAAATATGTATGTATATGTATTCATATATGTACATATAACTGCATATATATCCATCCATCCATCCATTATCCGTAACCGCTTATCCTGTTGTACAGGGTCGCAGGCAAGCTGGAGCCTATCCCATCTGACTATGTGTAAGAGGCGGGGTACACCCTGGACAAGTCACCAGGTCATTGCAGGGCTGGCACATAGAGACAAACAACCATTCACATTCACACCTACGGTCAATTTAGAGCCACCAGTTAACCAAACCTGCATGCCTTTGGACTGTGGGGGAAACCGGAGCACAAGATGTCAAATGTCAAACTTCCACACTAGTGAATGACAGGGACAATTTGTAAAGAAAAATGGCCACCAGGTTTGCTTCGTTAAAAACGGAAGATTTTGAGAGAATTTTGGTAGCTCCGTTGTGTGTAGTTGTCGATGTTGATTTTAAAAGTAACTAAGTAAATTACACAGGGAAAACAATATAATAATAATATTTGGCTTGACTGCGCTAGCTTTGGCCTGTGCTAACACTACACTGGCTGAAAAGTAACTGTACTGCCACGCTAACAGCACCAAGTCGCGGGTAAGCTAGCGTTGGCCTTTGAGAATGCTGATAAGAGAGTGTGTATGTATAATAATAATAATAATAATAATAATAATAATAATAATAATAATATTGGCTGGCTTTTTTTCATGGTCTATCAG
>JANZLB010000023.1:52473938-52486072 GCA_026167865.1 Notarius quadriscutis | reverse complement strand
CTAGGAGGAGTAGTGGATCCAAAAAACGTGTCGGAATAAGGCAGAATAAGTAAACTTAAGAAGAACAATAGTGTGCTGCCTTTGGCAAGGACACTAATATAAAAACAAAACAAGAATATTATGTTCCAGAGAAACCCCTGTCCTGACGACTCTTCCATGCCAGGAAACTTTCTGCCTGTTACAAAGCACTGACACTTGAAACTCCTTCCATAAATGTTCGAGAAAACTTCACAATAATCTATAACCATATTTTAATATGTTTATTAGGTTTAAATTATGACTAGAGGCTTTGCTGTGCATGTTCTTGTAAATTAGCAAAACAACAAGCACATTAATTTACATAATTAGAGTAATTAATTAGCATAGTGCTGCTGTGCTAGAAAATGAAAACTGGATCAGTACCACAAGATTTTCACATTTAAACAAAATAATTAAACATCATGATATAACAAGAAACTTGTCTTGATATAACAATATACTGTTTATCTTGTTATAATGTGAAAAAATAGTTATAACATAAAATGTTTCATGTTATAACATGTTATCTTGTAATAACATGAAACATTTTACATTATAACAAGATATTTGTTGTTCGACTAAGTGGATATTGTTAAACAAGAAGTATTTTCATGTTTTAACAAGATATTTTCACGTCATTATGACATTCAAACTTATCACGTTATAACAATATACTGTTTATCTTGTTGAATTATTGTTATAACATAAAACATTTCATGTTATAATGTTAAAACATGTTATCTTGTAATAATGTGAAACATTTTACGCTATAACATGGTGTTTATATTGTTAGGCTATTGCTGAGCTTCATGTGACGTCACATCCGCTTCATTAGTTATTCAAACCTTTAGCTGGTGGTCTACCAAAGCTTAGTTGACAAAGCGTTTGTACGGAGAAGGTGCATTGCTCGCATGAAAAATGCCTTATGCTTGCGTTGTTTTAGGTTGTTCGAATCGATCAAATCGTGAAACTGATAAAAGTTTCTTCAGGGTTCCCCGTGAACTAATAAAAAAGGGTGAATGAATGCAGGATTTCACAAAAAGATGTGGAGAAAGGTGGCTTTTGAACCTCTCAGTGAAATTGAAGGGAGCTGAGTCAAAGCATGCTCGAGTTTGCAGTGATCACTTGGTGAAAGATTTGTATCCCTCTCAGCTCTGTCCTTAGTGTTCTCCAAGTACTTTTCTTGCTTTGTGTTGTTATTTGATGGTACTTTTTTTTTAGTCACGAAGCGCTAAAGTCCCCATCGGTTTCTTTGTTTCTTCCTCACTCCTCACAAAGTCCATATGCACGAAGGCTTCGACGAAATTCTTCCCCAGCCGTACAGTTACAATGCGCCATGATCACTTCTCCATCTTGTTTAACTAAGATCCAGGTCATTAAAGGGGTTTCTGATGATCTTTGTGAATGATTGAGCTGAGAGATAAGAGCCAACACAAGTGAGAATCAAGCTAACTGTTGTTTGTTTACACTTCAACTTGCAGCGCTTCGTTGTAAAGACGTGAACAAAAAGCTTTAAAAAAAACATACACAGGCAAAAACAATACAGGATTCATTCGGCAGCGACTTGATACCGAGGTCCTTTACCCAGCCACATACAAAACAGTTGTAAGCTTCCATACTCTTCCACACTTTCATCTGTTTTGCGGTGTAGAAGGACGTCTGCAACACCAGATAGTTTGAGATGTCGGAGAACTCGACTGAAGGGTAGTTTTCGAGATCGTATGACAAATCCTTCTTTCCCAGACTGTACGGGTCGGTTCCATTGCACATAGCAAGCTCCTGAATATATCTAAAGTGAGCAGTGGCTTCTAGATTACGAGCGTACTCAAGTTATCGCTAGTTGTTTGCAGTATGGCAGCCGTTTAGACCAGCGTTTCTCAACCTTTTTTCAGTCACCGTACCCTTCAGAAGTATGCAAATTCTCAAGGCACCCCTATATAAAATATACGCAGTCACGCTGACCCCGGCAGCGACGTTGTGACATGGGAAAGGGGGCCGTGAGACAAATTTCGATGATGCATGAGGCGGCGGTGATCTGCATTAGTGTAGTTATCGTTTTTTTGGGATTTTAATTCATTTTATTTATTTCAATGTTAGAATATTTTTTTTTGACGCCACCCCTAATGAAGCCAGACGGCACCCCAGGGTGCCGCAGCACCCCGGTTGAGAAAGGCTGGTTTAGACCACCAATTTCACTTCCGGTAAAACTGCTAAGAAAAGTCACGTGACTGAAACCCAGCTATTGTACCCTACTAAAAATTAGCTTCAACTTGGGGGGGAAAAAAAAATTGCAGCCCACTAGATGGCGCTTCACGGCCCACTAATGGGCTGAGGCCCAGTGGTTGAGAAACGCTGATTAAAGCAGAAAAAGTGTGGGGGGCATACCAAATAACTATAACTCTGAAATTCGTGGAAGTATTTCGGAGATTCTGCTGTTCACTGAAGCTGATGCCAATAATTTTTTTTTTTATTGAAAATGTTTGTATGAAAGTAGATAAGAATGTAAAATACAAGCATTTTCACGAGTGATCTCAGACTTTTGGACCCCACTGTACATGCGTAAGCAGGTTCACTGACCCACAGTGTATGACGCATCCCCCATCACAGCTCTGGAGTGTGTTGGGGAGATGGAATATGCATACTCTTATAATGAACATGTATAAGTTCAGCCAAGTTTTAACATTGGGGGAGATTTTTTTTTTTGAGGTTTCAGATTTGTCAAAGTTGGTATACAGGAGGGGAAACACTTCACTAACCACACACTCCATGGTTCATCTCAACCCTAATCTAAGATCTTTAGTATCTTGATTCCTATATTGGCTCTCAATCAGTCTTTGTTCTTGATTAGGTGTAATATCTGTGGGAAGGAGTTCTTTGAGAAGGCTCTGTTCAGAAGACATGTGAAGAAGGCCACCCATGGAAAGAAGGGCAGAGTGAAGCAGAACCTGGAAAGGGAGTGTGAACACTGCGGCAGGAAGTTCACTCAGCTCCGAGAGTACCGCCGCCACATGAACAACCATCAAGGTGAACTCATGCGGACGTATGCAAAACAGTAGCTTACTTGATGTGCCACTTAAGCAAAAAAAATATAAAAGACAATGAAAATGTACAGAAGCACCTGCACATTCACTGCAATGAAGTGATTTGTTGAATGAGTTTATGAATATGCATAATAGAAATGCTCCAACTCTGCATATGCCCTCCCCCCGGTGTTTCATGGCTTGTACTTGAATGTTCATTATGCAAAAAGTGCAGCAGAAACGGTGACCGTTTTTGCACTTTTAGTCTTGAACGCACTCGGTCTCTCTTCAAAGGATTTAATAATTAAAAAAGATTGATAACGTGGAGATCCAATTTGTTTTCTTTGTATGTTAGTGGGGGGTCCCAATTAAATTTTCCGACTAGATGGCATATCAGTCTGGTCACACAGGAACTTTTAAATAATGGACGTTTATGTTAATTACGAGGATTTCTGTGCAGATATTTCACAATTATTTTTGAGACCGCGGCATTAAATTAACTTTCCTTTCATCTCCTGTTTGAAGTTTACAGCTGAGTCACAATTTTTTTTTTTTTTTTTTTGATCACAGTTCCAAACTAACTTGCTCACCGAGGCATTGGATTTTAAAACGTTGTGTGGCATTATAATAATGTAATGCTCCCTTGTTCAATCCTGTCCTCTCTCTATACAGGTGTAAAACCGTTCGAGTGTCTGACATGTGGTGTAGCATGGGCCGACGCCCGCTCACTGAAGCGCCATGTGCGCACACACACAGGCGAGCGCCCTTACGTGTGCCCACTCTGCCAGGAGGCCCACATCGACGCCCGCACATTAAGAAAACACATCTCCAAATACCATGGCGATCAGTTGCCAGGTAAGATCATGCTGGAGAAAGACACGCTACAGTTTCATAATCAAGGCACTCAGGTGGAGCATGCTGTCAGCATTCTGAGCCCCGAGCTGCCCCCTGAGCTGTGCCCAGCGGAAGCACCCTCCACCACCGAGGAGATTGAAACTGTGCTCATCACAGAAGAGACAGTGGAGGCCATGCAGGCCATGAACGAGGGCACAGTCACCACGCTCTCAGACCAGAGCATCATGCAAGTGGTGAACTATGTCCTGGCACATCAGGCTGGTGCAAAGGCGGAGGAGGAGGAGGCCTCGGAAATCATCCAGACCATGGAGGTGGAGGTGGCTCATGTAGCAGAGGTGGAGTGAAAGACATGCAGGCTAAAAAGGAAAGCAATTACAGTCGAGTTGTGTCTAAATCATGATTCAAATAATAAAAAAGGAAACGTGTCCCTGGCACAGATAGGGTCAATAAAGTGACACCTTTATTTTTGTTGTATAGTATAACTTGAACTTTTTGAAGGTCTTCCTCAGTTGGTGTGCATGTGCGTGCGCTTTACCCAGCAGTGTGTATGTGGGAGCATGTCTAAATGATTTGTATATTGTACATATTTTGAAAATAAAATGCAATCTCGAGGAAATGCTACTAATTTAAAATAAAGTGTGTTACATAGTTTATACCACACAACCAAATAGTGTTTTTCCCTTTGGTGTAATCCTGTTAAATGTATATTAAAATACAGAATAAATACATTGTCTTCTAGTATTGTATAAATAAGTAGTAAATTTACTAATGGGCATGAAACACAAGTAATGAACAGCCCAAACAAATAATACATACAGTGGTTGTGGTTTAACAGCTCTTATTTTATTTTAAGCATTTAGTCCTTTTAAGTTGTTTGTATGTATTCATTTGATAAGGTGTTCTAGAAATGGAGTAATTACTACTGACTTGTTTAAAATTCTGCCAGCCTTCTACTCTTGCGTTCAGGTAACATACCGGGAAAATAGCCATGGGCACGGAGTCTTTTATGGCCTTTCTGGAAGTCATACGTACACAACTTAAAAACATTTTGCAGTAGATTCACAATATACGCCAATGTTTATAAAATTAAAAAATACACACTTCAGTAGTGTATGTGATCAGAGTACCTTTAGAAATGTGGTGCATGATGCCCTTCTGAGGGTTTTTTTCTTTTCTTTAAAGAAGATTTAAAATATGTAAGGTTTTGGTTTCAGGACTATGGGTAATTAAACAAACCAAATGGCCAGCCATCACTTTCCATCACTGCTGTTAAAATCATAGGTTTTAACTAACTTGGTAATTATAGAAATATTTAACACCGAGCCATGGTTTGGAGCTCTTTTGTAACAATGAATAGATTGTCAAGGGTGATATTTAAGTGTTGCTCATTATGGATAGTGTGCCTTTGCGTTCTGACATCATATAAAGTTGCTAGTGGATTAAAATGCACTTTGTGGTCACTTTATACACACGGATCAGCCATAACATTAAAACCACAGACAGGTGAAGTGAATAACATCTCATTACAGTGGCACCTGTCAAGGGGTGGGTTATATTAGGCAACAAGAGTACAGTTCTTGAAGTTGATGTGTTGGAATGTGATTCGCATGGGCCACAAAGGTTAGCCCATATGGTCCGATCCCACAGAACTACTGTAGCACGCACTGCTGAAAAAATGAATGCAGATACCTTTGTTTTAGCCAGCATAACTTTTTCAGCAGTTTGTGCTACAGTAGCTCTTCTGTGGGATTGGACCATATGGGCTAGCTTTCGACACCCATGACCCTGTTGCCGGTTCACCAGTTGTCCTGCCTTGGGCCACTTTTGTTCGGTACTAACCACTACATACCAGGAACACCCCACAAGATGTGCCATTTTGGAGATGCTCAGACCCAGTCATCTAGCCATCACAATTTGGTCCTTGTCAAAGTTGTTCAGATCCTTACACTTGCCCATTTTTCCTGCTTCCAGCACATCAACTTCAAGAACTGACTGCTCTCTTGCTAGCTAATATACCCCACCCTTTGACAGGTGCCACTGTAATGAGATAATCAATCTATCTATGGAAAGAAAATGTGTGCAGTTAAACAGAGCACAAGAACATCAAATGTGGTGGTATTTGCACATATGACCATGCCAAGTTTTTCTTTGTTGTCAATTCCTTTTTCTCATGCTCCATTTTCCATTATTCACAGCAAAAGGGAGTGAACTGAAAGTTATTTATTTCACTTGACAAATTTGCCCAGATCTTTTTTCTGGCAGTGAAGGATCACAAGCTGCCCTTCAAGGAGTTTATAGTGCATGTTCCTCAAAAGCATCAGGTACTTTAAACAACTGCCATGACTCAAAGTAGTACAAAAAAGTCAGTCTGCTGACTGCTGATCAGGCACTTGGAAATTCTGGATGACTTCCGCGATGCAATTCAGTGACCTGAGAGGGAGTACATACGCAACACATCTCAGCTTTCCTCGAACGAGCTGGTGAATTTCGCTGGCAGTGCTGTGAAATGTCCTCCTTCCTTATCTGACTAATATATCACAAAAATCCATCTGTGGAAAATCTTATACAGCTAACATAAAAAAAAAAAACTTTGCACCACAGTGCTATTGAATTCTCAAATCTGACTGGTCAGAAAAAGTTGACCTAATTACTCATTTGTTAGCAAAAAAAAAAAAAAATTGACAATACAATGACCAAGTTTTGTGCAGAAGGTCGAGTTCTTTCAAATAAAACAATCAGAACTGAAATTCATTAAGAACTGTTGGAGGAGATACGATTTAACTGAAAATAAACAAAGTTGTAAACAAATTGTTTACAACAGGAAAATCAAAAGACCAAGTTTTGTTCCTCAAGGGAAGATCGACCCAAAACATCGATCAGAACTGAAATCAGGTGAGAACTGCGAGATGAGATACAACTCAAATGAGAACTTCAAAAACTTTACCTAATTAGCAGTTTGTTAGCAAACATTTGGCAAAACAACGACTAAGTATTGTAGAGAAGGAATAGTTCTTTCAAACAAAACAATCAGAACTGAAATCCATTGAGAACTGAAGGAGATAATATTTAAATGAAAATAAACAAAGTTGTAAACAAATTGTTTAAAACACAAAAAATCAACAAAGTTTTGTTTCTCAAGGGAAGATCGACCCAAAACACTGATCAGAAATGGAATCGGATGAGAAATGAGAGAGGAGATACAATTCTAGTGAGAGGCCTGGAAAATTTGTTAATTCGGCCTAATTAGTAACTCGTTAGCAAAAAAAAAATTGACAAAACAACGACCAAGTTTTGTGCAGAGTGGTGAGTTCTTTCAGATAAAATAGTTGGAATGGAAATCTGTGGAGAACTGACAGAGATACAGTTTAACTGAATTGTAGACGATGGATGGATGATGGACGCCATGCCATGGCAACAGCTCATCGACCTCATGAACAGATGAGCTAATGAACTCTAATCTGAATGAGCATGATAAGATATATTTCACTAGTTTGTGAACATTAACTATCCATCTATACAACTAACCTTGCCTTTGTTAACGCCAGGCAAGGCTCGCACTGAGTCCAGTCGCTGGCATAATCAGCTAGGCAGCAAGACAAATTCCAGCAAATGGTATATACAGTCATGTGAAAAAATAAATACATCCCATGGAAATTGTAGACTTCTCAACATATTTAAACAAGCAAACATTTCACATTTTGGATACAATACGTACAAATAAAGGTGATATACTTGGGAGGGGACAAGGAAAATGAGCACTTTCAATCATTTATTCAACAAAAATATCAATAGATGTCATATTCTTCTGTGAAGTAAGTAAGTACACCCTTGGCTTCAGAAGCTAGTATTGTCCCCTTTCACAGAAATCACTTCTTGTAGACGTTTTGTATAATTGTCCCCCAGTCTCTGACATCGGCTTGCTGAAATTTTTGACCACTCTTCCATGCAAAATTCCTTCAGTTGCAAGATGTTTGAGGGTTTTCTTGCATGTACTGCCCTTTTCTAATCTCCCCACAACATTTCAGCGGGATTTAAATGTGAGCTTTGACTCGGCCGTTCCATAATCCTCCATTTCACAATTTTACTTCATCCCATAGTTGGATCAAAGAACCCGAGATACCAAATAAGGCCCATTTATTAAACACATGACTCATGCATTTTATCCTGTCATTACAGTAGCACTTTATGATTATGACTCCAAAAGAATCTTGGCAGAAAATGCTCTAGCGAGTGTCCTGTATTTAAAGATAATGATCAGTGAGATCCAGACTCCTGCACACGAGAACAAGGGTGCTTGGAGACAATAAGTATATAGTTTCTGACCATTAGCATGTTTTGTTTGCATTTCACCAGCCGTCCCTTCATCCTGTTCCCTTATTGGTTACTTTTAGAGGAGTGTTCTAACAGTGGTCACATTCTGAGATTTTATTTATTATTTAAAAAAAAAAAAAAAAAACACCCCTTTGACAACGGCAGAATTTAGTCTTTGGACATCTTTAGCCATACTGGCACTAAACTAGCATCTGGGAAGCATATCAAATTATAAACAACCAAGTTCACCAGTAGCATCTCACAACCAAATTATTATTTTACAGATGTACAGTTTTTGTCTGCGGCAGCAAAATTGAGCTGAAAATCAGACAGATTAAAACCGGCTATAGGGAGAGCGTGTAAAAATTTTACCTGGTGTTATTCGACTGCGTGGAACCTGTAAGCGACTGGCCATCCGCCTGCAGACTTCATCCATCTCCAGAGATGACTTGAAAAGTTTGACCTCCTTCAGGGCAGTCTTGTTGTGCTCGACATCTTCAACAAATCTTTTGCACTGATCGAAGAAGCGCAGGAGTGAATCATTCACGTAGTGTCTGAAACCCACATCTACAAAATAAAGATGGGATTTGGCTGACAACATGAAGAGAAGCCAAAAAGGAAGATGAAGGCTACTAGAGTAGTCAATCATTTAGACATAGTATTGAATGTGATGCTATGCGACCAAAATCACACGCATTTGCTATTGCTATTTACTAGTACACTAACACCATACTCCCTGCTGAAACAAATCATAAAAACCATTACTAACTTCTGTTCATTTTATAATGGCTTGTAATGGTTATTAATGACGTTGTGTTCTCCATACAAGTTGATCACAATTTAAAGGATCCGAATGGTTTAATGCGTGATTGAAGACACGGTTTAAGTTTTTCTAATAAGATTTAAAGTCCTACAGCCATCTGCTATTCTCAGATGGTGACATTTGGCAATCAAGAGTGACAGAGTTCTGTAATAGCTGCAAAGAAACAGGAAAGCACCGTGATTCAGAAATCAGTGCCGGGAATGACTTGCTCCACCTCACAGCTAAACATCTTCCCCCTCAGGTCATCTTCCCCTTTCTCTACTAGTTTCCCATCCATATCCTCAGTGTACCACGTCACTGAGCCACTGGACAGTGCCGGGTGCCTCAGTCATCACATCTTAAACTGTGGACCTTTTTAAATGGTTTTGGTTGTAGGGAAGCGTGTGGTGGAAAAGCACTGCTTTGCAACATTCATAGTTATGTAGAAGGGTACAAACTGAATATGTTGTATCTGTAACTGATTTTTTTGAATTAGTGGAAACTTAGAAGGCATTACAACCATTAGAGTCAGTGCTTACAATAAGAAAAATTATCACGGCCTAAAAAAAGGCCTCCACTTTTGAAGGTCGAGGACTGCTCGTGGCTGATTAAAAGGCCCTGAGTTTTGAGGATCGTGGCCTGGTGAAATACATGACCATGCTAACATGCGATTCTTACAAATGCCATGCTTAGATTATATACAAGCATACTTTGGTCAACACAACATATTCTGCTGGATTTCTGGTCCCCCGAGAACATGCCAGCCAAAGTATGCTTGAAGTAATCTCTGCTCAATATTCAGAAACTGAATTTGTATTGTCTGTGATTTGGCTGAGACTGAGACTTTTGATGGTAGGTATACCTGACAATAATGACTATATTTATAACAAATATTTATTGGAATGTCTCAACAATAAACATAAACTAAAATATATGAAGACATGGTAAAAATAAACTTTTTGGAAAATAAAACTAGTTCTCATCCCTGAACTAAGTCAATGGCAGGATAGGATCAATATCAAGGCAAACTAAAAGACTGTATAAGAACTTTGTAGAAATAAACTTTTTCGGAAAAAAAGACTAGTTCTCATCCCTGAACAATGTCAGTGGTAGGATAGAATCAACATTAAAGTTGTCGGGAAACGTGAACTTTTTGAACGTAGCGAGCATGATTGTTTTTGAACTGTTGAATTTGGACGTTTATTTTAGTTTCATTTTCGTTACCTGAGATTTCATTTCCGCTATGCACAAGCGGTGCCTAGAAAAAATGACTGGCTATTTGGTGGTCGACTGTTCCTGAATTTCCAAACTTTTGTTCGATTTATGCTTCTTGGGGAATGTATCAGCCTTAGGATGAATCGCACATACATAAACCCCGTGAAATTCTGCAAAATCTACCCAAAATCAATGCGCACCTCGAACTGCCAGTCGTTTTTTTTTTTTTTTTTTCAAGCACCACCGGTTAGCCCGGCAGAAGAAATGACATCACTCATAAAGTTACATACGGAATTGAACGAAAGTAGTTGTGACGGCCCTTTTCACCAAATAGATAGTTATTTATATTCAAATTCTTGCCGATTTTCTGAAAATTGGACATTGAAATCATCGCGTCTGATTATAAGGCCCCGACAATATAGTGTCACGGCCGATATGGCTGCCGGGGCCGATCGGCCGTGACTTATTGTAAGCACTGCTTTTCAGGGTTCTGTGTATCATTTGCTCTTGTGCTAATAATTATACAACACCCACTCTTACGGACGCAAGCCAGGGTTGGGAATTTCTTCCATTTTTTTAAAACCGTCTATCTAGCTAAGAATGATAGACATGCATATCTTAAGAAATCCTTTTTTTAAGGATTCTGACAGAATATTTTTCTCTTTCCAGTCTCAACATCGTCAGTGACTTCTTATGAGGTCCTTAGAACTTTTTAAGGCTCTGTCACGTTAAGAGAATATTTTATATGGCAGGCATGTCAACCTCTGATCTGAACTGAGCACAGCACCCTACTCTTGGTATTCTTGTTTTAGTCCTGGACTTTCATAATATACCACTATAAACTAGTGTTTTTTTTTTTTTTTTTTTTTTTTTTTTATTTTATATTTTTTTTTTTTTTTTTTTTTTTTTAACCTGTTAAATCTTTGCATGCATTATTCAGGCATTGGAGTTAAGTTTAGCAGCTGACTGCTCTTGTGTGTGTTTTTTGTTGTGTGTGTGTGTGTGTAGGGAGCTCTGACAGGCACCACTATCCCAGCCTCTACAGTCCCGTCCCAGCCTGCCGTGCTGCAGCCGTCTGTGGAGCCGAGCCCTCAGGTCAGCGTCACGCACGATTCATTGCGGCAAGAAAAAAAAGAGTATAATGCAGTAGCTGTAGCGCACCTATTGATGCACTATGTGATGCACAGTACACGTTAGCTAAATGTATGCGAAAGCACTGCAGCTAAACCCCTGTTACTTGTGCAGGCATCCGCAGCCGCAGGACAGGCCAATCTGCTGAAACAGCAGGAGGAGCTGGAGAGGAAAGCAGCTGAGCTCGAGCGCAGAGAACAGGAGCTGCAGAGCAGAGAGAGAGTTACAGGTACTGTGCTCAGCCTCCATAACGGGCATGCACATAGGACATAATCAAATCAGCAGAATAATATAAATGTATGTAGTAGAGCTGGGCGATATGGCCTAAAAAAAAAGTCTTTGATTTTTTTATTTAGTATGTAGGTATTGAAGGTAGGTGCATACATCTCACAAAAAATCAGATTTTCGATTTTAATCTATTTTTTTTCCCCCTCCTAAAAATCAAACTACAGATGACACAGAAGTGGTTCAAAATAAGTTTTACCTTTTATTTTGTTTTCACTTAAATTTCCCCTTTGGGGTTAAAGTGCAACCAGAAGCCAAAAAACAAGCTTGTAGATGAGATGGCAGACGATGCCATTGTAAACAGTGAGAACATACAGTAACTTTTTTTTTTTTTTAGAAAGCTTTCTCCAACATAGCTTTGTTTCAAACTGGCACTGACACAATGCACCCTCAAACTTAAATGCCCCCTCAAAAAAAAAAGTTATTTACCAGCTTAAGGTCGGTCCGTATGGTGAAATACCGTGACCAAGGTCTTGAAAGTACTGAGCGAGGCCCTC